>CAUYQU010087192.1:0-64029 GCA_963574635.1 Cheracebus regulus
AAACACACAAAAAATCCAAATAAAAAACAACCACCGAAAAAAAAAAAAAAAAAAAAAAAAAAAAAAAAAAAAAAGTCAACAAAAAAGTATTCAGTTATCCTCCTAACTCCTGACTCAGGTGAAAGGTAAAAGAAATAAAGAGAAATAAAAACTCAAGGCTCACCAATTGCACACATATTGCAGTTATTCTGGAGAATCTGATTACATATACATACCTTAATATACCCCTTTGTAGTAGTCTCCTGCAAAGATAACTGTCCTCCAAGGTAGTTCTATACTCTTTGAGAAGAGAAGGTTGGGGTGAAAGATGGTTCACCATATTGTTTCTCTACCTGGATCATCTATGAGTAGACGGTCCAACACCATCAGTGAGGTGATGTCAGTGTCCATTGTCCATGGAAGGGAGGGACAATCTTACCAGCTTGGATATCACCTTGCCTGACTTTACTTAAGAAATCTGGGTAACTGTTCTAAAGTCATACTGGACATATGGGATTTTGAGTAGGGTTTGGGGGAGAAGGATGGAGAATTTAATTACTTTTCTGCCTTATTCCTTGATTCTTTGTTCCTTATTTCCCAAAACTCCCTCCCTTGGTCCTTTCCTTTAATTAACTCCCTGAGTACTTTATGTGCTCTAACGTTCCCATTTCCTATTGAATTGTCTCTGTGTCAGAGTCACCTTAAGGCTTGAACATTTCACATGCTCAGGAGCCCTCTGTGTCATGGCTTTTCTTTTCTGCCTGGTCACTACTGCTCTGACTCAGTGTCTGCTGGCTCTCCGTGGGAGGTAGAAAGGACAACCTCATGGTTATAATGAAGGGGAGAGGAGGATGGTCCACTCCAGAGTGGCTAGTTTTATGCTAAAGGAGTATTCTTAACACCCATGACTTTAACATCATGAGGATGAATTATCTTCCCAATATCTCCAGATGGTGCACATGAGAAATGTATCTCCTTCCTATTAATACATTTTGCTCTAGTTCTTGCAAAGTAAAACCTAGCTCTTTTTGTGCTGAGTATTCACCTTTCCTGTCTTGAATCATATAAAACAACTTTACGTGTTGCTTTCAATCCATGTTGTCGAATGACTTTTCTCTGCTAGGTTTCTCCTCTTACATTGGTGGCTGTCTGGAAAGCTGAGGGATTTTCAGCTCACTCTGCTACACTTTAAAAACAACACTACCAACCAACAAAACTTCTTTTCATGTGAAATAATTTTAGTATAGCTCTATTTTCTGTAATTAAAAGAGACTTGGCTAAATTAACCTAAATTAAAACCCATTTGGTTTATTTCCTTCTAGGAAATATCCAGTGTAACCAATCATTGACTTCCAAAGCCATATAATATAATAGCAGAAGAGTAAATTAAGGCCGCTTGAAATATCCACAGGTACAGAGTCCTGGTTAAATAAAGAACAGTAATAGTGTTTTATCCAACATTGTTGTGGAGTAAGTTAATTTTCCAGATAACTAACATTTCTCTTTAAGCACTAAACATCCCTTTTGATATATAAAATCTATTTTAAGCTCTAATCTAGTAACGCCCCCAGAGCCTAGAAAAGCAAGCAGGTTGTGTGTTTCTGCAGCCTTGAGTCTGGTTCTTTAGAGTCCCTATTGCATGCCCTACTGTTGGACTATCACTCATGCCATCTTGTCCCTATCAGAGCTTTCCTTTTAAAATGTACCCATTTTCTACTCAACATGTATTTTATAGCCTCTAATCTGTGCTGGGTGAAAAAGTCTTATAACCAAACTGGTTCTGATTCTGTATAAATTAATAGAAATAGTGTTGGGAATTGAGGGACTCACTTGGGAATAAGCAGCATGAGCTTAGGAGTGTAAACTTTCCGTGGTCATCAGAACTCTGTGACATCTATTTTGTCTTGTCAGGACTTTTTTCTTCATTTTTAACTTTTTTCTGTATAGTGAAAATTGCTACATAGGATAGTTAAATAAATGAGCTCTTGCTATTATTATTCAGCAAAAAAATTATTATTTGTCACTTTACCTTAAGATGTGAAATCTGTCACTTATTTTAAACTGCCTGAAATACTTGTGGAATGTGCCAGGGGGTTATATAAATAATAATATAGATATATTTACATAGATATTATATTATTACATAGATACATAATAATATATATCTATAGGCATGTTTCTATATATATTTTCTTTATATCTCTATATAGAGAGAAATTACTATAGAGTTCAGTCATTTCAATTATGAATGATTATATCCTAATAAGCAAAAAGGAAGTTGTTAAACATAAAACTCATAAAGTGGTTTGTTCTGGTTAATTTACTTAAATTTATATAATGTACTAGCATTTTCTTACCACAATAAATAGACCTGACTGGAGATAACAACCTTTGATGACCAAGAATGTTTTATTGGGAACATCTGTTTTCATGATGCAGCACAGTTTCCACAAGTAAAAAGAGAGTTGTGAGGAGAAGCTGGAGTGATTTGGCATCACATCTCATAGAGTTTATAAAGAAATATTAAAATAAGTTCCTTCTAACAGTTGAATTTAGTATTTCACTAGAAGAGTTTGCTTATTCTGGCTTTTGTTTTCTATTCTTTGGGTTCAGGCAAGTCAAGGTTATACTGTAACAGAAAACAAGGCTATACATTCTCTAGGTACCATGAAAGGCAGAATGAATCCTGTCTCTAGAGACAAACTAGATTTAGACAAAGTCTACGTGTACGCACTAATTTGAGAATGAGTAGGAGTGTGAGGGAGAAGGGGAAGTTTATCACACCACCAGTAGACTCTCTAATATCTAATATCCACACAGTGGGTGGACAGAATCTAACAGTGTCCCCAGATTTCATCAGCTGAAGAAACAAAGTTAAAAAAATTTTAAAATAAAACACCCCAGCTAGTCTATGCAGGAGTTGGGGTTACAGCGATGTTTCTGCTTCCCTCTCTGTGTTTACAGGCAGACTCCTTATGTCTGTATTTGGCTGAAATTGGGCTGTGTCTGACGTGTTCTTTAAATTCTACATTTGCACTGGGACTTTTCCTCGCAGTGTCAGCACTGATGCACTGTCTGCCCTGCAAGTGCTTTCTCTCATTCTCTTTGGTCATATAGGGGTGCACTTATGCTGTCATTCTTTCTGGAAATCTCAAGCAATCTTGGAATTTATAACTCGAGGGAAAACATACTGTCTGAATTTTAAAATTAATATAACATAAACATTGTTACTTTACACAGAAGATAATTGACTTTTCAAATTTCCATTTTCATGAAAGTGAAGAAAATCAACTTCTCCCACATCAAATGATAAAAATAGAAAAACAATCATATTAATGGTTGTAATTTTGTATTTTGTTGTATCCTAGCTTTTTATTGACTGTAGAAGTTACTGAGTTAAGTGATATTTTATCTTAAATATTTTTGTATTCAAAAAGTAACTGTTGCATTGATTTATCTGTTATCTGTTATTTTATATCACCACGTATTGTATCCAGAAATACTGATGTCCAAAGTTAGGTGCTGCAACTGATGAACAGAATAGCATAACATGTCAAATTACATTTTTATTTAATTTACTTAAATATAGGTCATTAAAAGAAGTTCATTTTTAGTTAAGATGCCTTATTTGGGTTGGGGTTGAAGAAGGATATCACAAATTGTGATTTCTAAAAATGGTTGCAATAATATTTTTTATCCAACCATGCTACTTTTTCATTAAGAGATAGAGCCTATTTCTCATCACCTTGAAACTGACTGAGTCTTAGTGATTTTCTCAGAAATTTGAACGGTGTAAATTCTAAGGCCAGGTGAGAAAAGGTGATGTGCATAGCCTTTGCCTGGCTTTCTTTCTTGAGACTTTCACCCTTAGAAACTAGCAACAATGTTTGGAGGAAGGCCAGACTACAAAGAGAAGCCACATGTAAGTGTCCTTCCTAAAATACTAACCGACAGCCAGAATCAAGCACCACACATGTGAGAGTGAACAAGCCTTCAGACAATACTAGCCCTAGCTGATGAGTCATCCTCAGCCTCCTTTGAACCTTCCAGCTGAGACTGCAGGCACGGGAGAGCAAAGACAATCAGTCCCTGCTGTTCTCTGTCTAAATTCCTAACCCACAGAACCAGTGAGCTTAATAAATGGTTATTTATGACATCAAGTTTTGAGATATTTGTTATGCAACAGTATATAATTGTAATGAAAGTACAGAGAAGGAGAAGACCAAATTTTTGGATTGTTCCTAGAATGAATTGCCCTATAAATACTCAGGATTCTAATGTAGGAAATTTTTTTCTTCATAGTGTTTCAGGACTTTTCCTTAGTTCTTCAAAAGACAGGGTTCTTGGTCCCACAGCCACAAAAATTCAGGCTCGCAGACAATTTGAGTAGTGAGTGACACAGGGTTTCATCTGGTGAAAGGAAATGGGGAAACAGGGACTCTTGCAAGGCGGGACTCCCTGCTGGAGCGCTTCCTGCCCAGCTGTTCTAACCCCAGGTTCCACACAGGAAGACGAGGGGCCAAGCTCCTCCCTGTAGTAAATGGCAGGAACTTCTGTGGCTCTACCCTAGTGTGCAGGCTGGTTAGAGTTTTTCCAGGGACCCCTCCCACCTGTCTGTCTCAATAGCAAGTTAAAACTCACTCAAACTCCCATTATCAGATGAGCAGAAAGTACAGTATCTCTGTCTTGGAGTTCCCCACTCCCTTGGTTCTTTATAGGACCTGGTTTGTCTAGGATTTTCTGTCTTCCAAATCTAAGAAGAGAGAGTGCTGATATCTCATATGTTTCCCTCTGATTTCATTTCCTTGGCTCCTCATTGCCAATTGCTTTTCAGAACTGTAGGCCCATGCCACCCAATGCCTTGATGGCTTAGCCTTCAGCAAAGCAGACAGAATCTCTTAAGAGGGGGCTAACATGCAGAATAATCTGCTCCCTCAGGGCCACATTCAAAAGTGTGCCCCACCTAATTTTTCCTACTTTTCCAGTGTAACATACAACCAGTTCTCCCCAAGACTCCTGTTCCCCTGAAGGTTCTGGATCCAGATGACTTCAGGTGTGTCATTTTCAATCCACAAGTACTATCCCTGTTTCTAGCCCTAAGAATCCATCCAAAGATTAAGTTATTTTTCTTTTTCAGTCCTCTGGATAATAGGATTTACTCCCCTCCCCATTCAGGCAATGGGGCTTTCTACACACACTGATTTATGATAGCTACTTGGATTGTCATTGGCCCCATAACTACTAGAAGTTTTCCCATTTCTTACTCTTAATGACAGAGACCAATTACTGACCTCAGCCAATAAAGAATCTCAAGAAGGCTCAGACCTTCACTAGAAAAAAAATTTATGTCTTGGAGGGGATTCATACTTCCAAAAGTTCTCTGACCATATCTATCATTAGAGTTGCAAGACCAATTATAAATTCAATCTGCAGTTGGGGCACCAGCTACATTATACATTGTAATTATACTTTTAATTAAAAATATGATTTAGTGAATATACATTGTGCTCCAGCTTCTATCTCAGACAAATGTTCCTGTGATCTCGGGGATATGCTAGATTAGCATTCAGCAAACTATGGATCAAAGGCTAAATCCAGCTTCTTTTTATAAAGTTTTGCTGGAATACAGGTAACCTCATTCATTTATGTATTGACAAATGACTGTTTTTGCACTTACAAAGGAAGGGTTGAATAGTAGAAACAGAGATCTTCTGGCCCTTTAATCCTAAAATATTTGTGATCTAGATCATTACAGTGAAAGATGTCAACTTCTTCTCTAGATCAAGAACATTCCAAGCAAAGTAGCTAAGGAAAAAACAAAAAACAAAAACTGTCTTCAGAGGACACTACTGAATTTTGTGGGAGGCACATTGGCTGTTCCAAGAATTTGCTTTCTCTCTCCATAGACATTCACATGAACACGTGGACACCAAATTTTGGAATCTGTATAAATATAAATTCAGTTACAGTCTTGCCGTGTTCTTAAGGGAAAGAGATAAAACCCTATGTGAGTTTGACTGGAAGGGAAAAGAAAACAAGAAAACTATTGTACTGTGGAAAATTAGCCTGAAACCTCAAAATTAAAAAGAAAAATTCTGAAAATACCTCAAAAGAACTGATGAATTGCTAAGCAATACTAAGAAATTCATTCAAAATAAAGTATGTGGTGACATTTTTTTTCTTAATGAAAAAGTAGTTTAGAGGTATGAAAGACAGAATAAAAGGCTATAATATACTCTAATAGGAATTTCAGAAGAATGAAGGGAAAAGTAAGTACCTAAATGTTATCAAGTACTTTGGGACAAAAAGTAAAATTGATGCTTTCTTCCCTCAAGGATATTGCAATCTAGTGATGCTGTTATATATACACATGCTTCTCTAAGAATTCTGCATAAAGTTTCATATAAAACTGTTTAAAAATTACATTAGAAGGAGAAATAATGTATTTATAATATTTATGTGTAATTTTATGAAGGAGGAGGATTTCAGTTTGATTGAAATTTGAATTATCTAAGGAGTAAAAAGACAGGCAAGGAGACTAAGAAATCCAACACCTTTATCTAAATTTTATTTATTTTGTTCCCAACATCTCCCTTTCATTCCAGTATTCTTCCTATGTATTAATAGGATTTAATATTTATGGAAGACTCTAGGCCAGTCTGACCACAACCATAACATTAGAGTCTGTGATTCCATTGTGTTCCTTTCTACTATTACCGGAAAGAAGTAAGCTGAGATAGATGGATATTAGAGGTAAATAGTTAACCTGGTAAGTGTGGGTAGAAACAATGAAAATTACTGCTTATGCATCTTTTAAAATATTCCTTCTAAGTTGTTTGACATGTGCTGCTAGTTAATGAAACTATTTACAGTTATTTTTAATTTTGCCAGATAAACAATAGCAATCAGATTATTTATCTACAAAGAAAAATTTTCTATTAATGCAAATTAATTATAAACACTATTTGAGTAAAATCTTGTTATAAAATTTGAAGGATCTTGAAAAATGTAATTTCTGATTTGATTACTTGCTATTATAACTCTCTTCACTTCATGTACTTGCTTAGGGAGACAGTGTTTTTGGAGAACTGCCTTTTAGAAATGCAGAATAAATATTAGCCCATCTTGTAATAAAGCAATGTATTCTCTCAGGGCTGGGAATAGTTCTAGTAAATGGTAAAGAATTCAAATATAAGGTACTATTTGCTTTCCATTAGCTAAATTATTGATTACAAATCAATGTACATATTAAAAATAAGACAAAATAATGTTAACAATCCATACATATAAGATGTTTGATTTTGTTACAAACACTCCCTGAAATGTAAAGTTTTTGTTTCAAGATGTTATGAAAAAAATATATTAAATTCCACCAGATTGCAAGGGTAAAGACTATCTTATTTTTGTATCACTACTACCTGTCAAGTAAGTATTCAATAAATGACAAATGAACAATTTGCTAGCTTCTTATGTCAGTTCTCTTCAATTTTACAAAATGATACTGTAGAACATTCATTTAAAGAGATATTATTGTGTTGAGTGAAAATAGTAATCATACAATTTGTATGATTCTGGGTTAGAAAAAAGGCATGTTTTTTCCCCTACTCCAATTTTTACAACTCTAGATCTGCAAGAGGGCAAAAAGAAAATACTGAATCTCTCAAATTTATTTGATGGTGGGATTTTTTTTCCTCTCATGGAGTAATTGTTGGGCAAAAATAGTACTCTGTCTTTTCTTGGATTACCCAAGAAGAAGACCCTAAGACAAGCTTAAGTCACTTATTTGAGAGGTGAGCCCAGTATGCACCAGTGGAAGATTAGCGAGGGATAGAGACAGGAAAGGAACCAACAAAAAGTAAATCACACAGCAAGTTACTTATCTGGGAAGTTAGCACTTAATTTTGCTGGTGAACTCTAGGAAACTATGTAGAACAGTCATCCTCAACATTTTTGGTACTGGGGACCAGTTTCATGGAAGAAAATTTTTGGTTCCATGGACCAGTGGGGGTGTGGGGGATGGTTTTGTGACGATTGAAGTGCATTACATGTATTGTGTACTTTATTTCTATTATTATTACATTGTAATATATAATGAAATAATTATAAACTCACCACGATGTAGAATCAGTGGGAGCCTTGATCTTGTTTTCCTGCAACTAGATGGTCCAATCTGGAAGTGATGGGAAACAGTGACAGATTATCAGGCATTAGATTATCATAAGGAGTACACAACCTAGATCTGTTACATGTGCAGTTCACAATAGGGTTCACACTTGATATGGTTTGGCTGTGTTCTCACCCAAACCTCATCTTGAATTCCCACATGTTGTGGGTGGGACCCAGTGGGAGGTAATTGAATCGTGGGAGCAAGCCTTTCCTGTGCTGTTCTCATGATAGTAAATAAATCTCATGAGATCCAATGGTTTTAAAAAGAGGAGTTCCCCTGCACAAGTTATCTCTCTTTGACACCTGCCATCCATGTAAGATATGACTTGCCCCTCCTTGCCTTCTGCCATGATTGTGAGGCTTGACCAGCCACCTGGAACTGTAAGTCCAATCAAACCTCTTTCTTTTGAAAATTGTCCAGACTCAGGCAAGTCTTTATCAGCAGCATGAAAATGGACTAATATAGTAAACTGGTAGCAGTAGACTGGGTGTTGATGAAAAGATACCCAAAAATGTAGAACTGACTTTGGAACTGGGTAACAGGCAGAGGTTGGAACAGTTTGGAGGGCTCAATAAAAGACAGGAAAATGTGAGAAAGTTTGGAACTTCCTAGAGACTTGTCGAATGGTCTTGACAAAAATGCTGATAGTGATATGAACAATAAGGTCCAGGCTGAGGTGGTCTCAGATGGAAATGAAAATCTTGCTGGAAATTGGAGCAAAGGTGACTCTTATGTTTTAGCAAGGAGACTGGTGGCATTTTGCACCTGCTCCAGAGATTTGTGGAACTTTGAACTTGAGACAGATGACTTTGGGTATTTGGCAGAAGAAATTTCTAAGCAGCAAAGCATTCAAGAGTTGACTTGGGTTCTGTTAAAGACATTCAGTTTTATAAAGGAAGCAGAAGATAAACGTTCAGAAAATTTGCAGCCTGACAATGTGATAGAGAAGAAAATCCCATTTTCTGAGGAGAAAGTCAAGCAGCTACAGAAATTTGTGTAATGAGGAGCCCAATGTTAATCCGAAAGACAATGGGAAAAATGTCTCCAGGGAGTATCAAAGGTCTTCATGGCAGTCCCTCCATCACATGCCTAGAGGCCTGAGAAGAAAATGTGATTTTGTGGGCATTCAGCCTAGGAACTTGGTGCCCTGCATCACAGCCACTCCATCCATGGCTGAAGAGGGCCAATGTAAAGCTCGGGCCATGGCTTCAGAGGGTGCAAGCCTCAAGCCTTGGGGCAGCTTACACTTGGAGTTGAGCCCACCAGTACACAGATATCAAGAATTAGGGTTTGGGAACCTCAGCCTAGATTTCAGAAGATGTATGGAAATGCCTGGATGTCCAGGCAGAAGTTTGTTGCAGGAGCAGGGTTCTCATGGAGAACCTCTGCTAGAAAAGTGTGGAAGGGAAATGTGGGGTTGGAGCCCCAACAAAGAGTGCCTACTGGGCCACCACCTAGTGGAGCTGTGAGAAGAGGATCATGGTCCTCCAGATCCCAGAATGGTGGATCCACCAACAGCTTGCATCGTGCACCTAGAAAAGCTGCAGACACTCAACGCCAGTCCATGAAAGCAGCTGGGAGGGAGGATGTACCCTGCAAAGCCACAGGGGCTAAGCTGTCTAAAACCATGGGAACCCCCCTCTTGCATCAGCATGACCTGGATGTGAGACATGGAGTTAAAGGAGACCATTTTGGAACTTTAAGATTGGACTGCCCTGCTGGATTTTGGACTTGCATAATGCCTATGGCCCCTTTGTTTTGGCCAATTTCTCTCATTTGAAATGGCTGTGTTTACCTCAACATCTGTATCACCGTCATATCTAGGAAGTAACTAACCTGCTTTTGATTTTACAGGCTTATAGGTGGAGGGGACTTGCCTCATCTCAGATGAGACTTTGGATTGTGGATTTTTGAGTTAATGTGGGAATAAGTTAAGACTTTAGGGGACTGCTGGGAAGGCATGATTTTGAAATGTGAGGATGTGAGATTTGGGAAAGCATGGTTTTGAAATGTGAGGATGTAAAATTTGGAAGGGGCCAGGGTGAAGTGATTATGGTTTGGCTGTGTCCCCACCAAAATCTCATCTTGAATTCTCATGTGTTGTGGGAGGGACCCAGTGGGAAGTAATTGAATCATTGGGCAAGTGTTTCCCATGCTATTCTCATGATAGTGAATGAGTCTCGTAAGATGTGACTTGTTCCTCCTTGCCTTCCACCATGATTGTGAGGCTTCCCCAGCCACGTGGAACTTTAAGTCCAATTAAACCTCTTTCAATTGTAAATTTCCCAGTCTCAGGTATGTCTTTATTAGCCATGTGAAAACAGACTAACACAACAGTCCTGTGAGAATGTAACACAGCAGCTGATCTGACAGGAGGCAGAGCTCAGGTGGTAATGTGAATAATGGGGAGTGGCTATAAATACAGATAGAGCTTAGTGGGGTTAGGGACCCCTGGTGTAGAACACTCCTCAGAGTTATTCCAACTAAGTGGGTAGGAAGCTGAGGTTATTTATCTAAAAATTTTGGGTAGTATTGGTTGAAAATTTCTCCTGGGTGAAATCTTCTTTTACCTGCTCCCCCTCATCCCCCACCCACTGGGGACCTCTGGTCTTACCTAAAGAAGAAAGGTTCTTCTGAGCTGGAAAGGGTTCAAAAGTAAGAGAAAGCTTCAGGCCAGAGTTGTTCATGCTTACTATCAGTAGCCAAAGGGTCAGCATGCCTAGGAACAGTGATTGCTGAAAGGACATGCTGGGGTCTGATAGCATCTTCCACATCCAGTGAATACACTTCAGGAAAAACTCTTAGAAGACACAATTATAATTCATACTGAAATTATACAATATTCACATAAAAAGGTGTTGTGTTTATCATGACTTTCTACATGCTAAGAGAGTACAAGCATGTATGGTTATAGTCTAAAATAAATTTTGAACTTAAAAATTAAAAACTTTATTTTTAAGTGTATTTTCATTAAGTGACAAATGAAAATAGTGTTAGTAATCATATAATTTGTATAAAAATTATTTTTTTAATTTATTTTTAAGTTTAAAAGCTCTTTCCACTTAACAACCTTCTCATTAGTTTGCTTACAATGTTGGTAGGTATGTTTATCAAATACAGCACAGTCTATTCAGCTCCAAAAAAAATTTTTTTTGTAATTACCTTTATCATAAATGATGCTGAATTGTACCTTATAATATTTACCTTCAATTGAGCTGGCCATATGCTTTTCCTACTTTAATTTGCTAGTGTGGGAAATTGTATTCATAGTCTAATATGAATGACCTTTGTCTTCCTTCATCATGATACATTTTTAATTACATTGCTAGTTGCTATGTACTAATATTTGTATTCAAATTTTGTAACTATGCTTATAAGTGAGATTGACCTATGATATTCTTTTCTTGTTCTGTTTTTCTGTTTCAACATTAAGGTTCCAGTCTCATAAAATTAGATGAGGAGTTATCCCACTTTTATTCTCCATAGTAGTTGAAGAAGATAGGAATTGTCTATTCTTTGAACATTTATATAGACCACCTATGAAACCATTTAAACTGCTTTTTGTTTGGCTGAGATATATACTTTAACTACTAACTTAATTTTTTAATGGTTATGGGTCTAATGTGGTGTTTTATTTCTCTTAGGGTCAATTTTTTATGGTATACTTTGCTCAGAAAGTCTATTGTGTCTAAATTTTCCAATTTACTTGCATAATGTTGTTCATACTGTGATATCATTATTTGATGATATAATAATGTATCTGTGTATCTGTGATTATTTATCTTTTTAACATCCAATAATGCATAGTTTAATCTTCTTTCTTTTGTCTCGGTGAATTTCCTCAGTTTTGATGATTATGTATTCTTTTAATGAACCAGTTGTTGGCTACATTATTCCTTGGACCTTTATAATTGTTCTTAATTTTCTTTTGTTGCCATTATCTTTATCAAATTCATATTTTTGCTTTTATTTTTCAGATATTAGTTTAACTACATCAACCTTTTTTAGTTAGCATGTGCCTGATTTATTCTTTCTTATTCTATTAAACAAAACAAAATGAACAACAAGTGAAAACCTTAGTCTTTATATTTTGGGATTTTTTTTCCCTAAAATGTGTGGCTTTCCTACAGAAATCCATCGATTTCTGTTTGTCATGGATTTGTTTTTACTTTTATTAGCTTTCCAAAATTTATCCAGACTAACCAAGTCTTTCCCATTGCCCCTTTAGTGGATAGTATCATAGATTCTATTTGTAGTTTTTAGTGATTACTCTTAAAATTTGTTTTGTAGTGTTGCCTTAGAGTTTAAACATTATTAATCTACTTATTCTCATTCAAAACCATATAAGGACCTTAGAGCTTTAACTTAGATTATTCCTTTGATCATTATGTCATTATTTATTCTTCAGTATTTAATTCTATCCTGCTTGATACTCCTATAATTAGTCATGATTATTATTGCCGTTTTATTCTATCAATGCTTATTTTACTCATAGCTATACAAATTTATTTTCTAAACATTCTCTCTTGCATTTTAATATTTATTTCAGGAATTTTTATTTTTTCCTTCTAAAATACATTCTTGAGTTTATCCTTTAGTAAAGGCATACAATTGATATTTTTTGTTCTCTTTTGTCTGAAAGTATTCTTATTCTGCCTTTATTCTATAATAACATTTTAGCTGAATATAGAGTTTTAACTTAACATTTATGTTCTGATTGTGTGTCTTTGCATGTGAGATGGGTCTCCTGAATATAGCACACCAATGGGTCTTGACTCTATCCAATTTGCCAGTCTGTGTCTTTTAATTGGGACATTTAGCCTGTTCACATCTAAGGTTAATACTGTTGTATGAATTTGATCCTGCCATTATGATGCCAGCTGGTTATTCTGTACATTAGTTGATACAGTTTCTTCATAGTGTTGATGACCTTTACAATTTGGTATGTTCTGCAGTGCCTGGTATCACTTGTTCCATTCCATCTTTAGTGATTTTTTCAGGAGCTCTTGTAAGACAGGCCTGGTGGTGACAATATCTCTCAGCATTTGCTTGTCTGTAAAGGATTTTATTTCTCCTTTGCTTATGAAGCTTAGTTTGGCTGGATATAAAATCCTAGGTTGAAAATTCTTTTCTTTAAGAACGTTGAATATTGGCGCCCACTCTCTTCTGGTCTGTAGGGTTTCTGTTGAGAGATCTGCTGTTAGTCAGATGGGCTTCTCTTTGTGGGTAAGTCAACCTTTCTCTCTAGATGCCCTTAACATTTTTTCCTTCATTTCAACCTTGGTGAATCTGATGATTATATGTCTTGGGGTTGCTCTTCTCAAGGAGTATCTTTGTGGTGTTCTCTGTATTTCCTAAATTTGAATATTGGCTTGCCTTGCTAGGTTGGGGAACTTCTCCCAGATGATATCCTGAAGAGTTTTTTTCCAGCTTGAATTCATTCTTTCCGTCACATTCAGGTACCCCAATCAAACATAGATTTGGTCTTTTCCCATAGTCCCATATCTCTTGGAGACTTTGTTTGTTTTCACCCTTTTTTCTCTAAGCTTGTCTTTTCACTTTATTTCATTGAGTTGATCTTCAATCTCTGAAATCCTTTATTCTGCTTGATTGATTCAGCTATTGATACTTGTGTATGCTTTACAAAGTTCTCATGCTATGTTTATCAGTTTCATCAGGTCATCTATGTTCTTCACTAAACTAGTTTTTCTAGTTAGCAATTCCTCTAACCTTTTTTCCAGGTTCTCAGCTTCCTTGCATTGGGTTAGAACATGTTCCTTTAGCTCAGAGGAGTTTGCTATTACCTTCTGAAGCCTACTTCTGTCAATTTATCAAATTCATTCTCCATCCAGTTTTGTTCCCTTGCTGGCAAGGAGTTGTGATCCTTTGGCATAGAAGAGGGATTCTGCTTTTTGGAATTTTCAGCCTTTTTGGGCTGGTTTCTCCCCATCTTTGTGGATTTATCTAACCTTAGTCTTTGAAGTTGGTAACCTTCAGAGGGGGTCTCTGAGTCGACATCCTTTTTCTTGATGTTGATACTATTCTTTTCTGTTTGTTAGTTTTCCTTCTAACAGTGAGGCCCCTCTGCTGCAGATCTGCTGGAGTTTGCTGAAGGTCCACTCCAGACCCTGTTTGCCTGAGTATCACTGGCAGAGGCTGCAGAACAGCAAAGAATGCTGCTTGTTCTTTCCTCTGGAAGATTTGTCACAGAGGGTCACCTGCCAGATGCCAGCCAGAGGTCTCCTGTATGATGTGTCTGTCAGCCCCTAATGGGAGGTGTCTCCCAGTCAGGATACACATGGGTCAGGGACCCACTTGAGGAGGCAGTCTGTCCCTCATCAGAGCTTGAATGCTGTGCATGGAGATCTCCTGCTCTCTTCAGAGCTGCTAGGCAGGGACAATTGAGTCTGCTGAAGCTGTGCTCTCAACTTCCCCTTCCCCCAGCTGCTCTGTCCCAGGGACAATGGGGGTTTATCTGTCAGTCCCTGACTTGGGCTGCTGCCTTTTTTCAGAGATGCCCTGGAGGAGGGAATCTAGAGAGGCAGTCTAGCTGTAGCAGCTTTGCTGAGCAGCAGTGGGCTCTGCCCAGTCTGAACTTCACAGTGGCTTTGTTTATACTGTGAGGGTAAAACTGCCTACCTAAGCCTTAGCAATGGCCGATGCCACTCCCTACACCAAGCTCAAACATCCCAGGTCAAGCTCAGACTGCTGTGCTGGCAGTGAGAATTTCAAGCCAGTGGATCTTAGCTTGCTGGGCTCCATGGGGGTGGCACCCACCAAGCCAGACCACTTGGCTCCCTGGCTTCAGCCCTCTTTCCAGGGGAATTAACAGTTCTGTCTCGCCGGCATTACAGGTACCACTGAAGTAGGAAATAAAACTCCTATGGCTAGCTTGGTGTCTGCCCAAACAGCCACTCAGTTTTACACTGGAAACCCAGGGCCCTGCTGGCATAGGCACCGGAGGGAATCTCCCGGTCTGCAGGTTGCAAAGACCATGGGAAAATGCAGTATATGGGCTGGAGTGTGCATGGTATAGTTCCTAATGGCTTCTCTTGGCTAGGAGAGGGAGTTACCTGACCCCTTGTGCTTCCTGGGTGAGGTGATGTCCCACTCTGCTTTGGCTCGCCCTCCTTGGGCTATACCCACTGTCCATCCAGTCCCAGTGAGATAAACAGCGTACCTCAGTTGAAAATGCAAAAATCACCTTCCTTCCCTGTGGATCTCGCTGGGAGCTACAGACTGGAGGGCTTCCTATTTGGCCACCTTGCCCCAGTTGCCTCTAAATCTTTTATTTCTTGAAAAACAAAAATAAAAGAGGCATGCGTGACAAAATGGTAAGATTTGACAAAGCTGAGTGGTGGATACCATAAGTGTTAGTCATGTTATTCTCTGGACTTCTCTCATACGCCTTAATGTTTTATCATCCTAAAAAGAGCTTTAAATTATGAGGCAAAAACTCTGTTTGTATATCAGCTCTGTCATTTACTGACTATACAACCCTCAGCATACTCTAAGAGCTCTCTGCACTTTTGTTTTCTTGTCCGTAAAATAAATGTGTTGAACTGAGACCTTAAATTCCCTTGCACCATTAAAATTTCAGATTATATTAATTTTTTAAACCTCAAATTAATTGCTTATGTTGATCCATTACTCTAGGCAGGATTCAGAATACCCACTTGAACATGCAGAGCCATCAATAGAATCCTATAACATCCGATGGTTAGCTTAGCTCAAGAAATACAAACTAAATTGTGGGTAGAGCAGTGCCTCATTTCAATATCATGAAAACTCTGAAAGTAAAAGTGGTCTAAAAGGTCTTTGTGACAATAAAACCATTTATATTGTCTGCCAAAGTTGAAGATACACACACACACACACACACACACACACACACACACAGAGAGAGAGAGAGAGAGAGTCATTATCCTACAGAAAAAAAATAGAGCAATATCTTTATTAATGTTTTAAATAAATCTGTATATATCCTTAACAGGACCCAACCCACAGCCCAATCACCTATTTTGCCTTGACACAATTGAAGGACAACCATGATGATTTGAAAAATGTGACAAGCAGGAGTTGGCAATGTACAAAATTTAAATGATATCATTTTCTACTGTAGACACAAAGAAAAGCCTTATTCTCAATAAAAAGGACACATTAAACCTAAAGATTAAAATGAGTTTCTCTAATAGATTCATGAATTCAGCTGTAATAAAGTAGCATTTTTTTCCCTCTAGATATATTCCCTGTTCTTAAGTTCTTTGTTTCAAATTCTTAGGAGAAAGTAGTCTTTGGCTATAGAATGTATTATGTCTGAATGTTTCCACATACAGTATATGACTAACAAAGCTATTTATACTAACTTTTCTGGGTTTTCAGATCTTCTGACATATAGGACTCCTGTTCTAAAATGTGTTTTATGCTCCAATTTCCTGCAAATTTATCTATGAAGCCTGGGAAACTGAGTTACCTTGGAATTAACTCTTGGTGGTTTCCTGGAGGCAACCATCTGCAAGTACTTACACATAGGTAGTTGATGAAAACAGCTTAGCATGCTGTTGCCATGTGATAAATTTTTTCATGGTTAATACATTTTTTCAAGGTGTCAGCTTAAAATATTTTTCAATGAGGGAATAATTTATCCTCATCTTGGTTACACTGGCTGAAAATGTTGAGAGTATCTGATGAGTGTGCCCTCCCTGTGCATGTTTAAGTCTTGTATGCTCTAAGAGAAGATCTTATTCATGATGTTCAAGTTAAAACTTTACTTATGGGAAGGAACACAACTGTGGAGAGGACCACTGTCCTCCCCTTCATGGTGATGCCATCTTATTCCATTAATCATTTACTTAGTGGGCAGTGAAAATACACAGCATCACATAACACCTGACATAAGTGTGAGAAAAAAAGAAAACGAGGGAACAGCTGCTGTGCCTAACTTCTTCCAATTGCTAATCGCCATTTATAATTGTCTGCACAACATTCCATATATTCAAAGCAAAGCAGTAGTAGCACAGGTGTTGAAAGCATGGGTTGTACAGTGGTTACCCTGCCTTAAATCATACCTTTAACGCTTACTAGTTCTGTGGTTGATCTTGTATAACTTACTTAACCTCATTAAGCCACAGTTTTCCAGTAGTTTCCCAACCCTAAATTTTCGTGGCACAATTGCTATTATAAATTGTTTCTACAGCTGATGATATAGTTTAAATATGCTCATATTTTGCTTTTATATTGCCCTCTATTTGACCATACCAATTATAATATTTCTACAGATATCCCATAGATAATGTCTACTCTTTCTCCAAAATTTTGACTCCTTCTCAGGACAAATTCCTCACACCTCTTCTATGGAATAGATCAAAAGGAATAGTTCTCACCACTATACCACAGTTGGTAGCATTCTCAGAGAGAGAGTTTTAGGGAGGAGAAATGCCAAAGGTGGATCCAAGCCTTTTTTCCTGAAAATATAATATAAACATTGCAAATTTTATATTGCCCTCCTATAATTTGTAGAAGAAACTTCTTGCATGGGGAGAGCACAGAAAATAAAATAAATGAATGAGTGAATGAACACAACACCTGAAACCAGGTTATATAATTAAGGGATAAGTACATACCTTATACTTCTTTCGATAGCTCTTTCTCCCATAGTGCCTATCACAATGCCTGTCATTGCAAATAGTTGTCAAAAGAACAATGACCATAAAAGGAAGAACAGAAACAGAGATGTGATGGTGTTGGAAGAAACAATTTTAGCAGAAGATAAGGAGAGAAGGCAGTAAGGATTACAAAGGGGCACATGCAGCATCACTACTAGAAACCAAAGTAAACAGACTTTAACCTACTGAAGTTTCTTACACCCTTGGTTGTGGCATGGACAGGTGGTGATTTAGCTGTAATTATGAGGTAACCAAATATATTATTTAGGTGCCCCTTTCCCTCTTCTACATTTAATTGGGTTCAACTCCTATGTCTGCCATCTGGATCTTGTAGCTTGTGGAACAGCCTGACCCGTCAATGCTTTTAGAAACTTTCCATCTTCTCTCATAGCCCTCGCTGAGGTGGAGGATTGCAACCCTTCAAACCACAACCAGAGAGACAGGTGGCATCTCTGATTTGCAGGGTTGCTCTTCATAAAGGAATACCTTCTTTCTGTGTTTATCACAAAGACATTTTATCCTCTTCTAATATGTAACTACTCATTGGGCATCTGAAGAGGACTAAAGAAGAGATGAAGTTAATTGTTATGAAAGGTCAAGAGATAAATTTTTCATCCTGTGGCCAATGACTGTCTTAGTCTTTGAACCTATACTCCCTCCAGTTACTATTATTCTATACTGAAGAAGGTAAGGTACAGCTCACCAAAGAAATTTCTACCACGTAGATTGAGCCTGTAAGTCAGTAGCTCAGGAGATAGACCAAAGACAAAAATATAAATCAAAAATAAAATATGTAAATATAAAATATATAAATCTTGGAGATGATCACTGAAAGTCTGGGAAGAGATAAGTATTAGTTTTGCTTCTGTTTCAGTAAAAGGTTAGTAGCAGGAATTTTGCTGACCCACTGGGCTGGAGTGCACCAGTTGATTGTTCACAGTTCAGTTCAGTGCAAATTCTATCAAAGAAAAAAAATACATAGAACTTAACTGACTCCTGCCTTTGCACAGATCATTACACACTGCTAAATATCTTCAACCAGATATACGTCAGAAATAAAAGCCAAATATGAGTGAATGTTTCACTGACTTTTGGCCGAGAGGGAGTACTTCCATGGCCTCTGGGTCATTTTAGCTTGTTGGCTTAGCTTGTAGAGAGAGTTGTAAGCCCTACACATGAGTACACTAACTTGAGGTCTAACTTCCTGCCATTGGTACTGCAGTGAGTAATTTTCATTCTGTCTGATTTACTCAGTAGATGGTTAACACACTATCTTGTGTACAAAAGGTGCTAAATGAATGATGAATCTAAGAAATTAGTGGTCTTTGAAGTCATCTAATATTATATTTCAAGGGTAAATTTGAATAGCAAATAAAATAGTGGCTCAACTTATCCTCATAGTTGTTTTCTCAAACACAATTCAAACAACAGCAATAGAATGTGTTAGAAAGAGGACTTTTATGTCTCACTGTGGTGGCTCACGCCCGTAATCCCAGCCCTTTGGGAGGCCGAGGTGGGTGGATCACCTGAGGTCAGGGGTTCGAGACCAGCCTGGCCAACATGGTGAAACCCCATCTCTACTAAAAATACAAAAATTAGTCGGGCATGGTGGCACGTGCCCATAATCCCAGCTACTTGGGAGGCTGAGGCAGGAGAATTACTTGAACCCGGGAGGCTGAGGTTGCAGTGAGCCAAGATTGTGCCACTGAACTCCAGCCTGGGTGACAGAGTGACAGAATGAGACTGTCTCAAAAAAAAATAAAAAAGAAAAGAAAGAAAAAAAGAAAAGAATATCACTTGAACATTTGATAACTTGACCTAATCCTAAGAAAAGTTTTTAAAATGAGTAATAGTTCTACAGAAGTTGGGCTTTCTAAAGAACATTCTAATTCCCTTAAATCCTCATCTATGCACAATAGGTATTTATGCATTTGAAATATTCATCACAATCTTGGATATGTAAACATAAATATAAATGAAGTAATGAAGAAACAATTTTCTTGATTACAAGTTATCTTCCATTTCAGGGATATATTCATTACCTTCTTTATGCCTACATAAATGGCTACCATTACTACTGAAATTGCAAAATAGAGTTTAAATTTTGAAAATATGTCTACATCATTACCAACTGCCTGTGGATGAACTTACCAGCTTCTGATTTAGTGTGAGCACATCTGTGGCTTGTTCTGTCATTCCATTTGGTTTTGGCTTTTTTTTTTTTTTTTTTTTTTTTTTTACAGTTTCTCCCTGTCACCAGGCTGGATTAAGTGGCAAAGTCTCGGCTCACTGCAACCTCCACCTCCCAGGTTCAAGCAATTCTCCTGCCTCAGCCTCCCAAGTAGCTGGGACTATAGGGACGTGCCACTGCCCAGCTAATTTTTGTATTTTTAGTAGAGATGGGGTTTCACCATGTTGGCCAGGATGGTCTCAATCTCTTGATCTGTGATCCACCCGCCTCGGCCTCCCAAAGTGCTGGGATTACAGGCATGCGCCACCACGCCCAGCCAGTTTTGGCATTTTTTTTTAACATTTCTTCATTGCCTCTTGTTATACAAAGACAGCTGTGTCCCCAAATATGTTCACTTTTAAAGTTATGTTGTCCATGAAAAGAAAACATTCTGAGAAAAAAAAATGTAAATATGTGAAACACAGGTAAAAAAAGTCCTGGTAAACAATTAAGTGGTACAAAAATGCTGCAACAAGTGTTTGCATGAAGATAGTGTTGAGAGTTCTGAGTATATTTCAAGCCCCAGAGAACAAAATACACTGAATATGAAGTAACCATAATTATTTTTATGACTCACAACTACATAAAAGTTGAATGAGAATAACTAGAAAAGTAAACCAAGATATAAATGCTATTAGCATATTGACATTCTCACTACTGTTTATATTTGAACAGTTATTGATGTATTTTCACATTCAACTACAAGTGAAAATTCATAAATATAAATGATATAAACTAAACGTGAGTTTGAATTCTTAGTCTTAATAACAAGCATTGTGATCTGGAGCAAGTTATTTAATTTCTGTCTTATCACCTATAAAATGAAGATGATGAAGCCTACCTTACACTGTAGTTAGGAAGATTAGAGTGCTACAAGAAGAGCACCTGATTATAAGTTTCTTGGTCAGAAGAAATTAACCAATTCTAATTAATTTAAGCAGGAATGTAATGTATTGAATGTTTTTAAGTAGCTGTGTGAGCTATAGGAGGACTAGAGCAACAAGCTTAGAGTACCAGTGCCCTAAATTAGACTGGAGAACAGTAGAAGATCACATTTTGGAGACAGCATTGCCATTCTCACTTAGCATGGGCACAGTGGTTTGCATTGACAACATCACTGTCACTGGGCACGGGATGTTGCCATTAAAACCTCTGCCACTGCTACTTCTGGAAATTTGGTATCTTGTCTGTCAACCAAGTCAGAATGGATTTGGTATGGTACATGTTTCTTACAGAGTCAGCTATAAAGACTGGCATGGGTGTGCCCAACTGAAAGAGACTGGATCACAAATTTGCCATCAGCCACAGTGAAATTGGAAAAATGAATTTCTGACTTCCATAATGAGAGGCCTATTTATTAGGTAGAAATTCCTCAAACATAAGAAGGATAAACAAAGGAGAAGACAAAGAGAATAAAAAATATCTATTACAGTCCACTCTTTTGGCATCTTAACCTTATGTATTATTCCCTCTTGTATAAACTTTCAAGCCACTGTACTCATTATTATATCCAACTCCATGTCCAGGATCTCTGGAATATATTTATTCCTCTTTCACTTCATGACCACACCTTGAGTAATATGTAGTCTATGAATTTTAAAAATCACCATCAGCATACTCTATATAAAATTATAAGGGAAAAAAAGAGGTTAAAAAAAAGAAAATAAGAAAATAAGGCCAAATATGTAAATACATATATTTTCTGTATCGGTCCATTTTCCTATGACAGAGCTATAGTTGATATCTATGATTTTTCTTTTATAAGGCATATTGCACATTTTTGTCTTTAAGCCTACAACACAGCTGAGTGTTGTCTTCACCTGAAGAGGTGACATGAAACTTCATTCTTGAGGGATGTGAGTGTGTGGTGGTCCTGCCTGAATGAAGCTGGTCGAGTCCTCCATTAACGTTTGCAACAGTACATGAAAGAACTGTTAGGCACTCCATGGCATCTTTGCGTTACCTCCATATTCTGTCCTTTCTTCTCTGCCTTCGTTGAATATCAACAACTCTATTTCCCTTAGCTAATCCAAATGCGTTTCCCCTGCTATAATATACATAGTTTTCCCATTAACACAAGTTCTGGAATACATGTACAGAATGTGCAGGTTTGTTACAAAGGTATACACATGCCATGGTGGTTTACTGTACCCATCAACCCATCATCTACATTAAGTATTTCTCCTAATGCTATCCCACCCCTAGCCTTCCAGGAAGAGCTAGGAACCATGCTGGTTTTCTCCAAGAAACCACATGTAGAATGCCAGATGCAGTGGGAGTCATTACCTTATTATGTGTATAATAACCTATACTTAAGTCCACCTGTCTTCTATATAGGCCAAATATGTGAATTTAATGTGAATGGAGTAGAATAATTTAATGGAAATGGGGTAAATAATAACTGCAAGCCATTGATGACAGCACTCTGCTCTATAATCCTTCTAGAAATATGAAATTGTAGGTGGAAGGCTAGGGGAGGGATAGCATTAGAAGAAATACCTAATGTAGATGATGGGTTGATGGATGCAGCAAACAACCATGGCACTTGTATACCTATGTAACAAAACTGCACATTCTGTATGCATATTCCAGAACTTAAAGTATAAGAATAAAAAATATGAAATTGGTTTGGTCAACTGTTATGGTATGGAGATGCAGTTCTGGGGACTTCCAGTTGGTTTTTCTTACAATGATAGCCCTCACTCCACTGTGCGATGGACCCAAACCAAAACTCCCTTAATCATCTGATTTCCATAAGTCCCTACTCTGACTGACAAACCATGGTGGCAGAGAACAATCATTATAAAGCCTTTCAGAGACCTTGGTTTTCTCTACTGTGATGTATTGTCCAAAGCCTTACTGAATGGGTATCCCCTGTGCGCACCTGGGAGGCAGAGAGAATAGCTGAGCATTGTACATCCTAATAAGTTCACTTCACATTCTCATCTCCCTAAGCTTTTGCATGCCTTTCTCTTCAAAACACCAATGATATTCTGGAGTTTCATCTTTATTTAATGCATAAAACATGAGGGTCCAGATTTCAGTCACACAACCAAGCAAATTGTTAGAGCCACACTCAGCTGCTTGAGTTAACATAGTAGAACCAGAATCTCTGGCTGGCACACCCACATCAATAAATTCAGTCTAATCCAACATAATATTCTTTCTATCCTGATATAACACCTTAGGGTTTATTTCCATGTATATTCTCCACATTTCTGTCAATATAAATTGGCAAAAGGTTACAATTTTTGGTGTTTATGGTACTTCTCTTATATTGTGTTTTTGACTTCCTTGGAATCTGTAATTGAGTGCTATTATAGGTCTAGAAATTATAAGAGATAAGGAAGAAGAGTTGAGAAGGCTCAGCATTTTCCTGTAAAATTTTGGGAGAATTTTTTACATATTCTTCAAGGAAGGGAAGGCTAACTTTCTCAGACAAGGGAAGAAGGATGTTTCTACTGGAAAGAGAGGCTCAGAAGAATTTGAAATATGCTCAGATGTCCACATCTCACTCTTCAAGGCCCCCTTTTTTCCCTAAATAATGCCCTAACTTTAAAATGCAATTCCCTGTAAGACTGTGAATTCACTTTGTGTTGTAATTCAGCCATGTGTATAATCTATACCTTGTGGTACACAAGATAAATGTTTCCTTCAAGACAGTGATGAAAGATTTCTAGTTCTTTACCTAAGTGCTGATCTGTGAAATCTTATACTCTTTATTCCCATTATAATTCTCTATTGGAATAGCTACCTCATCACTCCAATTTTCTATCAATATTGGACTCCAGGTGACCACAAGTGATCATTTATGTATCCATTTGGCCACTGCATGTCATAGACTACCAGACCCTAGCTTATTACTGATGATGGGGTCATTAATGCTTTTACTGCTACTCAGATCAGAGAACCAATTCCAGAGTTTCATGAAATTCTGTTTGCTAGTGAAGTGGAGCCATTGTTAGTATTAATGGAATAATAATTTCAAAAACAGAAACTATGGCTTATAAGAAGGCAAGAGGCACTAGAAAAATGAAGGTCTGGAAAATAAGTTATATGAGAGAAACAGTCACTAATCATTTCAGCCTAGGATACTGGCCAGAGATGATGGAGAAGTCCAAGAAGCCACATGCATCCAGCCCCCAACAGACAACTGCAAGATGAAAATTTACGGAGAGGCCTAAATCCACAACCACAGGGATGCTAGAACTCTGGGAAATGTTTGTAACACACCCCACAGCTGTGATATGTAAACTCTGAGGAATCTTCAATGTCTGTGGAAGCCAAAATAACTGATCAAGCTGCAACATCCAACCATCTCACAACCGTCTCATAATAACTTCCACTTTATATCCTTATCCAAATCTTTTCTAAATGATTCTCATTGTTAAATTTGAATTCAGAATTTAGAAGGGATTGATGATAGTGGTGCCAAGCTGACAACAACCGATCCAGCACAGCAAGGAATCTCTCTTGTCATGGCACTGGGAGGAGAGAAAACACACTTTTTGAGAATTTATAACATCAAGCCAAGCCTCACAGACATCTTTGTTTGAATACATGTTACTAATGTTGGTTAAAATTTTTCTAGTTGGAAATTTAATTTAATGTGGTCTTGTGGTGATCATATTCACAGAGACAGACAGAATCCTCTTGAAACTCAAGCTATCATTCTTCATGGCCAGCCTTCTCTACTGGCCAAACGAATGAGATAAATGGAGATAATAGGGACATCAGTATCCCTCTCTCTTCAAAATCTTTATGGCAAGTGACTACTTTTGCAATTCTTTTAGAAATCTAATACTGCTTTTGGTTTGCCATTTTTATAGTAAGCAGGAATTCTAATGATTTCTGCTTAGCCCTTAATATCTACCTAATTCCATAGATCAGGGTGCCAGTCTGCTTGTTGCTGAAAATGTGTATAACTCAGAAGTTCCCAAACTTTCTTGGTATACAGTATTCATGATATCATAGTAATTTCTATGTAGTGCCCTAAGACCAAAAGAAATACCTAGTAGTTCTGTTGATTAAGTAAAGTTTAAACAACTTAGTATTTATGAACTAAGAAGTTAGTCTGTTTGAAAAAAAACAATACATTTTATTGAAAGAAAAAATCTTTTTTTTCTTGAATAAACAAAATTGTTTACTAATGGGATATGTTCATCTTACAGGGTACTGTACAACTTCTCAAATCTTGGAATCAGATTAGAAAATACCACTCTCCTTTCCTATTCTCCTTTCTAAAATGTTAATTTCCCACAAAATGCTTGTATTTTTATCAATCAATTGCCAAAAATCTCATTTTGCAAAACTACAGCATTTTTAAAAAATAGCACAAATTAATGTAATTCTGAACTACCTTTAGCTAGTAGTTCTCAAGGTTTCTAACAGATATCAAGTTTCACTGTGTTTCTTTCACTAAATTTAAAATATCCCTCTATGTCCTTGTGGTTCAGGGTGTCTCAGCACATAGTTTGGGAACTCTGGTTATAGCTAGTGCATAGAATAGGATAGTTCCAGGAGTATAAACACAAATAAATCTTATTTTTGCTCACTAATTATTTAAAATATACTTGCTTGGAGAAATTTTCTCCTGTTGCTAGAGTGTTTACTATGATTCAGACACTGTTATAAGCATGTGTAGTAGTCCATTTTCACTCTGCCGATAAACACATACCTGACACTGGGTAATTCATAAAGAAAAAAAGATTTAATGGACTCACAGTTCTATGTGACTGGGGAGGCTTCACAGTCATGGTGGAAGGTAAAAGGCATGTCTTACATGGCAGCGAACAAGAGAGAAAATAAGAGTCAAGCAAAAGGAGAAACCCCGTATAAAATCATCAGATCTCATGAGACTTCTTCACTACCACAAGAATGGTACTGGGGAACTGTACCCATGATTCAATTATTTTCCACCTGGTCTTTCCCACAACACATGGGAATTATGGGAGCTATAATTCAAAATGAGATTTGGGTGGGGACACACCAAACCATATCTGCATGTTACAAATATTAACGGATTCAGTCATCATAATTCAAGGTAGTAGCTACTATTACTATTCCCAATTCATATACAGTGAAACTGAGTCAAAGAGAGATTAAGTCTCTGGCCCAAAATCAACACAGCTACTAAGTTGTTAATCTGAGATTCAAACCCAGGAAGATTTTTGGCTATGAAGTCCAACACCTTTAATCACTACATTATGTTTCCCCTTGAATGTGAAGGTAATACTTCTATCTCAACTGAGCAGAGACACCAACAAAAATATCAACACTGTTCACTGGGCATTACTACTAAAACCTCTGCTACCACTACCCCAGAAACTGCAGTGGCAACAGAATCTGCTGTCATGCAAACCAGAATGGATTCGATTTGGTGCTCCACTTGTTTCTTTCATCACTAGCTTCCAACTGGCAGAGCCTAAGTCAAATGGTTAGGTTTCTGCACTCTAATGAAATGGAAGATGAGAAAGAGATTTATATTTCTATAATAGGAGGTAAAAGCTCAATGGAGTTGTAATTCACCAACTATAAGAAGGGTGCTCAAACTATTGAATGTGCAGAAAGAATGGCAAATGCCTCCTTTAACATGTAACATGATGTCTTCCATATATGTAGTGATAGACATGAAATATTAGCAGTAACAATTGTTGCCAATAATTACATTAAATAGTGAATGTGTTTTTAATATAATTTCTAGATCATATTGTGGTAAATCAATACCGTCCACATTTAATTATGTCCTTGACTTCACAAAATAAACCTTCTATCTATAATTTTTACTAACAGATAGGAATATGTGATGTGTGTGTCTTTCATTGACATTCACCAAGCTATACTGTTATAGACAAGAAAAAGATAAAAATATATCAACCCACATGCTTTTGAAAAAGAAAAAAAAAAGATTCTCTCTCCTCCCCATAGTGATTTCCTCTCCTCCACACTTTTCAAAATGTTAGTCTAAATATAGATTTAAATTACTTCCCAGGGCATAACTTATTGCATTCTAAGATATTATCAACATATTCATATTCTCTTCAAATCCATATTAATAGAAACTAGTCCAAAATGAGTTATTAGGCATAGGAGGTAATTTTAAGTTTTAACATATCCTTGCAGTTGGTGACTCAAGTAACTGTGCCCAGTCAGAAATAACAGAATTAAAAATTGGGAGTGTGTTTTTGGATTAATATATGCACACTACCTAGAAAAAGAGAGAAATCAAAAACAGGAAAATAGCAAAATTCACATTTTATTGTAAGACTTCAAGAAGGCCAATACTCAATCAGACCAAAAATTCAAACAGCTTGGTATTCTGTCTCAACAGGAGCAATAGTAGTTTCTTTCATGATAGGAACAACTCGCCAGACCCACTTCAATTTTACAGATCTTATGTTTTTAAAGCAAGTAGAAAATCATCTATAAGAAAATATTTCATATCTATTCAAATACCATTAATTGATTTTAAAAATGAAAAGACCGGGAGGCTGAGGCAGGAGAATCACTTAGACCCAGGAGGCAGGTGTTGCGGTGAACCGAGATCACGCCATTGCACTCCAGCCTGGGCAACAAGAGCGAAACTTGGTCTCAAAAATAAATAAATAAATAAAAATAAAAAATTAAAGTAAAAAAATAAAAAGACTATCAAGGCATTTTAAAAATGACTCCAAAAATTATTGAGGGCACCTTATGACTTGAAAACAACACTTCGATCCCCTGAAAATGTCTCAATCATATTTATAGTTGCCTGCTTCCTGTAGGATGGATGAGGGAGAAGCCTAAATAATATCAAGAGATTATATATAAAGGCAAAGGTACATTCATTTGCTCTTCTTCTAGGAGAAGCAGGTCTAGACCTAGCTACTTAACATTTAGTTGCACATGTTCACTTAACAGTTAATTCTTTAGTGAAGAAATAATAACTTCAACAGAACTCCTGTTCCCAAATGTTTTCACATCCTGTTTCTCACTACTCTTTTCCATCTCCTGCCTTCTCTTCTCCTCTACAGTCTTCCCTCTACAGTACCACCCAAAATCCTGACTCATTTGCTACCTTGCCAATTCCTCCAGCAACACCTTTCCTTTCCCCATCCCTGCCACCAAACTTTTCTGTCTTTAGAACAACTCCCTTAGGGGCTTACTGTCTGATGTTCCAGAGAGCTAAGTAACTAATACATTAATGAAGGATAACTTGATAGTGGCAAATAATGATCTAGTAAGTTACTCCTCTAGGAAAGTTGCATCCTAAAAGGGAATTCTTGAATCTCCTTATGATCTCCCTGGTTTCCCTGGGTGACCTCTCTTCATCTATTATCTGTATTATAGCACTTAAAAATAACATTTTTCAGCCTGGTACAGTGGTTCATGCCTGTAATCCCAGCAGTTTGGGAGGCCGAGGTGGGCAGATCACTTGAGGTTGGGAATTCAAGATCAGCCTGACCAACATGAAGAAACCTGTCTCTACTAAAAATACAAAATTAGCTGGGCATGGTGTCACATGCCTGTAATCCCAGTTACTAGGGAGGCTGAGGCAGGAGAAACACTTGAACCGGGGAGGCAGAGGCTGCAGTGAGCCAAGATCATGCCATTGCACTCCAGCCTGGGCAACAAGAGTGGAATTCCATCTCTAAATAAATAAATAAATAAATATAATAACATTTTTCTATCTTGTACACATTATAAGCATGTCAATCTTCACTCTTAGATTATATGACAAGGCAGCCACAACTGATCTTGTGTCCCTGAAACACTCAGTAGTGACTCCATTCAATCATATCAATAAAGCTCGATAGTGAAAGCTAAGGTTGGGGAGGAAGTCAGTTTTTCAGAGCTCTCAAACCATACTACAGGAAGCCTCCTCTTCTAGCTTTGCATAAAATCTACTCTGGAATTAGGCAGTGGCTTGGGTTGACAGTTGGCCTCCCTTGCCCCTTTCTTTCCTCCAGAAGCAGTGTTCACAAATACATATGTGAAGCTTCTCTTCTCCACCCAGTAGATAAGATATTCAACGTTCTGTGATATGAGGGAAGACAGCGAGGGAGAGAGGAGGCAATAAGATCCTAAAAGCAATAGAAGATATCAGGGTAAAGAAGAGAAGAAAGTGAAGACAGAATATACCTTACAACTTTTTAACTTCTAGGAAGTAGACATCAAGTGACATAAAGTGAAAAAATTGAAAATGACATAAAGTGAAAAAATAAATGCTTTAAAAATTACCAAATCATTCCTCACCACTCTTATGTTGTTTGGCAAGATGATGTCCAATAGGCTATTGAGTCATGGTTTTCTGGGTGTGAAAAATAATGTGATAAGAAATTGCTCCCAAAGAGCCAGTCAGTCACTTAACTCAGGAAAGTAAAATTCACAAGACACTACCAGCATAAGATATCATATCATGTTGATATGCAGAAGAGACTGCTGAAATGATATGGTGTGCTGATTAAATTTTAGAAAATTCCATTAAGAGATTTTTTTTTCCATTCAGTCAAGTGTTTTGGAGGCAAATATTCACATTCTAAATTAAAGCTATCAGATCAAATGACAAGATAAAGGCTATGTATTGGTAGTTAATTGATTAAACAAGAAGGGGGAGATTGAGGAGGAGGAAGAAGGGGAGAGGAGTAGGAGATGGAAGAGGATAAGAAAGATCCTAGAGTATCTTGAAGCCATTAAAATATTTCCAATAATTCTTGTTTTAGATGTGTCTGACGTATTAATAATTGTTTTGAACTGATTTAGTTCTTTCTAGCAAGCATTTACAGTACAATTCACATCTGTGGTGAAGGCAAACCTCCTGCTGTGAAAATGCTGAAAACGTGATCAGTTTTCCTGCGTGGCTGTGAGGCACAAGAAACACTGAGAAGATTTCTGGAATGTCCATAAAGGTCAAGCATTCCAGAAAACTTGGAAACAGTAGATGAAAAAGAAGAACATATGTTAGGAAAACTCTGTGAGTAGAAGGCAATGAATACAACTTGATTTTCCAAATAAACTATATAGTCAGATCAAAGCAGAAGAGAGCTAATTAATAGGGAATTCATTCATTCATCTTTTCATTAATTCACCTACTATATGGTGTGTTTATCTGTTCATCCATTCAACAAATACTTGCCGAAAGCCCTCTACCTACAAAGTCCTGGAAGTACAGTGCTGAATAAAGCAAACACAGCCACAGAACACACATTTTTCATAGAATTCTAGGGTTCTGCTTTTGTTCTAAGACAGATTATGGAAAAATCACATATTTTGGTCTTGTCATTAAATGACAAAGTGTAGCAGACACTTACTGAACCCCTCAGGGATGTTAATCGGACTTCATGTCACTAGGAATGCAGTAAATTGATGTTGTAGCAGAGTGTACTGCCATTAATTATAACTGGTCTTTCTCATAAATATTTCATAAACCATTCTTTATCTGAAAAAAAAAATACAGAAAAGGAATTTCAGAAAACATTTTTAAGTGAAAGATATATAAAGGGGATTTATTTCTTGTTCCATCTCAAGCAGATCATTCACATGAATGTTGATGGTGACAAAGAATTACCAGCCCTTATTCTCTGTCTCTAAGGATTTTACATTTTAAATGTTCAGTTTCAGAATAAATGGAACACTGAGAAAATCTTTTAAATATAATAAATAAGCAAAATACAAGAATGTGCTTTATAAACCTTCAGGTTGTTATTACACCCATCACACACTGCTTCCCAGCCATATTGCCTCTCAAAGTGATTTTAAATATCATCTGCTTCTTTTAATTTTATTGAGAGTTTATTGTCTTAAATTTTAATGGGTTTAGCCCTCAGACCACGTCTACTAAGCAAAGCTTAAAATCTAAGGCCAGAAAGTGCTCATTAATGCTTCTTTAATCTGAAATTCTAACAGTGAAAACAAATGTGGTGTTTCTGTAAACACTCTTACCTCCTATTTTCAGTTGGTTTCCAGCTATCTATCCAGCCACACTTTTCATAGTCCCAACATGGTGCTTTGTCATCCTTCGCATAGGTGCCCCTATTCCACCTCTCCTTTTCCTGTGCTTCTCCCATCACATGAGTGACCTATCCTTCCCTCTCTACACATCCAGCTTCTTCCTTTGAGGCCTAACTCAAATACTGCTGCCCATGGACCCAACGTCTGAGGCCTGATCAGGTTAACAGTGTTTCCTCTATCATCTGTGAACACCTGCAGCATTTGCGTCTGTGCTTTGATGCTTGTGTCCACACTTTGATGCTTGGCCAAATATTGGCAGTATCGGGTCTTCAAAGAGGGCGAGTTCTTTCAGTAAATTAATGAAATGTTATAGTACAGAAACACCTGACCCAACACTTAATACATTTTAGAAGGGAAATAAAGGTCTTCATATTTTCAGTAAATGACTGACTTTTCTCCAACCCTCCCCTTTTTAAAAATATGATTTTAGAACCCAACAGGAAATACTAAGCCTAAGAGATAAAGGGTCTTCCGTCCTTGTTTCAAGTAATTTGTTTTTTGCTCTAAGTATGATCTAACTAAATCACTGGCTTGTTCAAACTAAACTTTACGTAGGAAATTATGAAATAAGCAGTTTGCCCACAATGCCCCTGACCCTTCCTTTTTAACCTAGACTCTAAGTCACTCTTTCTTCCCAGTGATCTCTAAATATAACATATACCTGCTATCAAGATCTGGTAAACTAATCCACTCCATTAAATGTAGTCTTGAGCCACGAATCAGGGGAAATTCTCTCTGTCAGGCCCCAATTTAATTTGCATTTTTTTCTGGAAAACAGTGAGTAAATGTTCAGATCTCCATCAAAGGGACATTGGGCAGAAGGAGTTTTCAATAAAATCACTATAGTTGCTACTAAAGATAGCACTAAGGAGTGATAATAACTAAGATTTTTTGAATACTTGTTTATGCTAACCGGCTTAATCCTCTCAACCCTTTAATTTAGATTCTACTTTTAATTCTCGTGCATTCTTGTCCCATTTAGGCCCCATTGTTCACAATATAGCAGCCAGGGTAACTGCTTAAAACCCTAAATCAGATTAAGTCACCGCTCTGTTAAAAAATTCTCAGTGGTACCCAATCTCTCTGAGACTAAAAGCCAAAGTTTTTAACATGACCTATCAGACGCTTCAGGATCTGACTCTGTTCCCATGACGTCACCTGCTACTGCATTTCCTTTTCCCACTTCACTCCAACCTCCCTAGCCTGCCTATTGTCCTTCAAACACAGCAGGCATGCCACCTGCCCTAGAATCTCTGTGCTAGCTGCTTCATCTGTCTCAATGACATCTTCCCAAAGAGACCATCATTTTAAAATTATAATACTCATCCCCACCTCCATGGTATTCCCTGTTATCTCTATTCCGCTCTATGTTTTTCCTAACAGTGATAATCTTCTTGAGTACTATATTACTTGTTTGTTGATGAACCTATTTATTATATTTTGATTATTGTTTCATTTTGTTTTCCACTCTAGAATGCGAGCTTCACAAGTACTGGGATTTTTGTCTGTTTGGCTCATTTCAATTTGCAGTGTTAGCACAGTGCCTAGTACATAGTAGGCATTCAGCAAATATTCTTTGAATTATTGTATTGAATGATCGTATGAAAGAAACAGACATGAAGAGGTTAAGTAGTTTGTCTAAGGACACACAGCTATTGAGGGGCTGCAGTGGGATTTAAATGATCTCTAAATGTCAGCAGAGTGATTTCCTGTGGCTGAATTCCTCAGAAGCAGATTGTCTGCCAGGATTCACATACAAGAAGTTTGTCAGGGAAATGTTCCCAGGTGAGAGTGGGGGAAGCAAGCAGGGAAGGGGGGGAAGTCAAGCAAGGGTGATATCTCAGTCACAGTCCTAAAGAGTGTGGCTTCTGCCTAATCCCACAGCAATCTCTGAAGTATTAGCTACTCCTCTACTCAGAATCATCCTAGTTGTACCTAAAGCAAGGGAGCCAGGCTTTCATGACCCCTTATTTTGCAGTCCTGGGTCTGGTGCCGTGGGACGGGCAAGGCATATATTCTTAGGCACTTACTTCCAGCTCTCTGTGTTTAACAGCAAATTTGCTCCAGCAGCCTGGCAGCAGTTAGGAGTTAAAAGCTGGATGTTAGAAGGAAAAGCACACCATAGGGCAGGAGGGTGCAGGAGGAAGTGGGAGGAGAGAGGCATTAATGTACCCCTACAGTCATTTTTCAATGTCTCTCATGATGCAGAAAGTCATGCCCTAACTCCATATTGTGCACTAAGACTCCACATAATCTAGAGTTCTTCCTGACCGTTCCAACCACATTGTGTACCATGATTCCCTTGTTCACTGTGAACTAGTGGCTCATTGGCCATAGGACCCTTGCACCTGCTGTCTTCTCTGTCTAGAACACTCTTCATCTAACTCTTTACATGTCAGTCTGCTCTTGACCTTTTGTGTACAACAAAAATATCCTCAACAAACCTTCCTTAATCTCTGAACCATCACACTTTTTATTTCCTCAAAAGTATTTATCACAATCTGTAATCATTTTTGTTCCATGTGTTCATTTATTTATTGCTTGTTTGTTTTCTGTCTCCCAACTAAAATATAAGCCCCATCAAGGTAAGGACACTGTCCACTTACAATATCCCTAGTCACTCTCACATTATAGGGGTTAAAAATGTTTGAATGAAAAGAAATGCTAGGAGAGAAATCACTAGCCATGCGAGGTCATAACTGCATCTACCTACCCAGAGCTGTTTGAAGAGAGCTCCCAACAGTTAAATTTGTCCAAATCATAAATGAGGCTAGAAAGATGAAGGACATGTGAGTGTGGTTAACAACATCACATTTCACAGAGTAATTTAGGTATCAGATAAAAGCAGCCTCTCTCTATTCTCAGTGAAGACATCACTTTAAATACACTAAATATACAGGCTGAGATTGAGAGTTGATATTAGAAAGGACAATATAATTTTGCTGGATTAGTTAAAATTACCCAGGGACTAAAAGCAGAGTCAGCCCACAGGAAGTATAGAAAAACCTGTGGCCCCCAGCATCCATTAACTTGCCCATTTCTTTTGTGTCTTGGAAGACAGTGTACCAAAGGGAATATAGAACTATCATTTTTATCTTTTTTTGTCTCAACTGTAGAACAAAAGTAACCCTCCTCAAAACAGCAAAAAGAAATAGTAATTTTTCTCTCTTTAAAAAATGGGCTGCTTTGACAAATTTTATAACAGATGCAAACAGAAACATAGAACATGAATTTTATTTTAAGAATCCTTCGAAGTCAAAACAAACTTTCAGTTTGTCGTTTTAACTACAAAAACTTAAAAGATTTGTTAACGTGCTGTCTGATTTGCTGCCAAGGAAAGAGTTCCCAAAGCATGTTGTCTATGAACATTTCTAATTTTCCAATTTTAAATATTTTTGGGAAGGAACACATATGATCCAATAGCATAACTAAGAATTCTTGCTTAGACTTTGATATTTCTTTTCATACCAGTCATGGGATATATGAGCACATGTGGACTAGGCTTCCATCCTTCAATCACTGCTGCTATTACTCATCATGGCAGTCTACGGCTTATCCCTGTTGCCTGTATGTTTAATCAGAGTGGCTACATAGTTTCCTGGTCATCTCATATCATAATAATAACACTTAAATATAACCTCCTTTCTCTTCTTTTACCTACTTAAACATTCACTATCTTTCTAAGCTCATATAAACATGTAAAAAGTTGAACAATCCAATATTCCTTTATACCAAAAAAAATTTATAAAATAGGTAGAAGGAGGGCTTTAAGGTCTTTAAGGTATAATCAGAAAGGGGTATAATTCGAAAATATTTTTCTATCACATTTCTTTGTCAATAAAAAGTTTTAACATTTGTTTACAAAGGAATATATGTACATGCTGGTTCCAGGCAGCATTCCTTGGCCCATCCCTTTCTTTCACCAGGCTCAGTTCCCAGCTATTTGTTCCAGTTTCATTGTCTTTATAGCATATTTACAAATATTTGTGTATTTATATTTTCTTAATATGTATATTTATTAACAGGTATTAATATTTTATACTATGTGCAATTTAATATAAATATATGCTATATGCATTTATATTTTATTAATAGGCATATTTTATTATTAAGCATTTTAATACACTTAATGAGATCTTTGTTTTATCAATTCTCAATATTTTGTATTAACTTCCTGCTATAACTGATGAGATTCACAGCACTCCACAATCACCTGCCTTCTATTCCCTCACTTTGCCAATTCATATAATTTCCTTCTTTATTCACTAGCTACCATTGCATACTACCTGGATTCCTCTTGTATCAACTCTAAATAGAGACTTTTTTATTTTTTTGAGTCAGAGTCTCACTCTGTTGCCCACGCCAGAGTACAGTGGCATGATCTCAGCTCAGTGCAACCTCCGCCTCCCAGGTTCAAATAATTCTCCTGCCTCAGCCTCCTGAGTAGCTGGGATTACAGGCATTTGCCACCACGCCCAACTAATTTTCATATTTTTAGTTGAGACGGGTTCACCATGTTGGCCGGGCTGGTCTCAAACTCCTGATCTCAGATGATCCGCCCTCCTCAGCCTCCCAAACTGCTGGAATTACAGAAATGAGCCACCAAGCCTGGCCAAATAGAGATTTTTTACTTGCCATTTACTAATATTGAGCTACTGGCCTTCCTATTCTTCTCTCTGGTGCCTCTTCCACCCCTTTGCCTCTTAACTTCTGTCATCCCTACTCCTAATTCTGTAGTCAAGATTAATAACATGTATTCTATTCTGTAACCATAATCAAGTCTCCTATGTTCTGTCAATACATAGTTCTAGGAGTTAAAAACCACAAAAAAAGTATATAGTCTTATGATCCATATGCATATTTTCCAATGCAGAACAATCATTAAAATAACATTTCTGTTTTTATTCTTTTTGCAGTTTTTCTGAGAGTTACATTGCCTTATTGTTTGTTCTTATTTTAAGAAAAATGTCTTCATTTCTAATGTGAGATTTCTGATGCCCTTGAGAGCATTTATTCTTTTTCACAGGAAAGTGTATTCAGAGGTTTGTTTTATTTTTAAAAGTAAGTATATGATTGATACACTGTAGCTAAGTAAAGTTAAAATTCATAAACTTAGTTTTTCCTTAGGCTTTTAAATTACAAATCTTAATTCCTATTTACAAGTCTAGCATATTTACACAATGACTTTTAACCTCACTTTTGAATAATGTGTGTTCCATTTACAAATTTAGATAAATTTGAATATTTCAATTTTATTATAAATTCATTATTATCAGTTATTTACTGTAAAATAAAATATTTTCAACTAAGCAATTTTTATAAATTTAGTAAATAAAGTTCATAAATATGGTGAATTTTGAGCTTTCTTAAATATTCCAGTACTGTACATAAACTTGTAAGATTTCATTTTAAAAATCAGTCTAGGCCAGGCACAGTGGCTCAAGCCTGTAATTTTAGGACTTTGGGAGTCCGAGGCAAGCAGATTGCCTGAGCTCAGGAGTTCGAGACCAGCCTGGGCAACATGGCAAAACCCTGTCTCTACTAAAAATACAAAAAAAAATTAGCTGGGCATGGTGGTGCTTGCTTGTAGTCTCGGCTGCTTAGAAAGCTGAGGCATGAGAATTGCTTGAACCCAACAGATGGAGGTTGCAGTGACTTGAGATCATGCCACTGCACTCCAGTCTCGGCCATAGAGCAAGACTCTGTCAAAAAAAAAAAAAAAATCAGTCTAGGCTGGGCATGGTGACTGTAGTCCTAGCTATTCAGGAGGCTGAGGCAGAAAGGGAACTTGAGCCCAGGAATTCTAGATTGCAGTGAGCTATGATTGCACCACTGCACTCCAGCCCTGGGTGACAGAGTGAGATCTCTTCTCAAAAAACACCAAAACTATCTAATTCAAGTGCTCAATTATAAATTTCAAATTAATGTGACACTATTGTCACTCTTACAAGCAGATAGAATTTTAAATGTGCATGAATTCCTTAATGCAAAAACCAAAGTAATGCTCTGAGTCTTGATTCTTTTCTGATGCTTTCCCACAAAAGAAGACAATTATCTTTTCAGTTAAGACCTTACTTTTACACAAAGAGAGTGGATATCGTGTTCTCACCACAAAAATGATAATGATATGAAGGAATACATTTGTTAATTAGCTAGTTCCACCATTCCACAATGTGTGTATGTGTATATATATAATCTTCACATATATATGCACATATATATATATATATATATATATATATATATATATATATATACACACACACACACACACATTTATAGATGGGGGAGAGGCATTCCTGGTTTTATTGTGCTTTCCAAATACTGAGTTTTTTACAAATTGAAGATTCATGGCAACCCTGCATCGGGCAAGGCTATCAGCACCATTTTCCCCATAGCATGTGCTCACTCTGTGTCTCTGTCACATTTTGGTAATTTTCACAATATTTTGAATTTGTAAATTATTACTATGTCTGTTATCATAGTAACAGACATAGTAATAATCTGTCATTATCTATATGATCGTCTGTGATTAGTTATCTTTGATGTTACTGTTGAAATTGTTTTGGGATGCTATGAGCCATGCCCATGTAAGACAGCAAACTTAATAATTGTATATGCTTTGACTATTCCACCAACCCATTCTCCTTGGGCTTCCCTATTACCTGAGATACAACAATATTGAAATTAGGCCAAATAATAACCCTACATAGCCTCGAAGTGTTCAAGTTAAAGGAAGAACTGTATGTTTCTCACTTTAAGTCAAAAGCTAGAAATGATTAAGCATTAAATGAGGAAGGCATATCAAAACCAAGACAGGCCAAAGGCTAGGCCTCTTATACCAGTTAGTCAAGTTATGAATGCAAAGGAAAAGGTCTTGAAGAAAATTAAAAGCACTATTCCAGTGAACACAAGAAAGATAAGAAAGCAAAACAGGCTGGGCGTGATGGCTCATGCCTGTAAGCTCAACACTTTGGGAGGCTGGGGTGGGAGGATAGCTTGAGCCCAGGTGTTCCAGATCAGCCTGGACAACACGGTGAGATCCTGTATCTACAATTTTTTCTAAAAAATTAGCCAGATGTGGGGGTGTGCACCTGTGGATCCCAGCTATTCGGGAGGCTGAGGCAGGAGGATTGCTTGAGCACAGGAGGCCAAGGCTGCTGCGAGCCATGTTCATATCACTGCACTGCAGCCTGGGCAACAGAGCAAATCCCTATGTTTAAAAAAAAAAAAAAAAAAAAAGAGCAAAACAACCTTATTGCTGATATGGAGAAAGTTTTAGTGGCATGGATAGAAGGTCAAGCCAGCCACAATATTCCCTTAAGCCAAAGCATAATCCAGAGCAAGGTCCTAACTCTTTCCAATTCTGTGAAGGCTGAGAGAGATCAGAAAGCCGCAGGAGAAAAGTTTAAGGCTAGCAAAGGTTGGTTCATGAGATTTAAAATAAGAAGCCATCATCATGACATAACAGTGCAAGGTGAAGCAGTATGTGCTGATGTACAAACTGCAGCAAATTAACCAGAAGATTGATCTAAAATCATTGGTGACAGTAGCAAGAGTAAACATATTTTCAATGTAGGGGAAACAGCCTTCTACTGGAAGAAGATGCCATCTAGGACTTTCATAGCTAGAGAGTAGAAGTCAATGCCTAGTTCCAGAGCTTCTAAGGACAGGCTGACTTTCTTGTTAGGAACTAATGCTGCTGGTAACTTTAAGTTGAAGTCAATGCTTATTTACCATTCTGAAATTCCTAGGGCCCTTAATAATTATACTAAACCTACTCTGCCTGTGCTCTGCAAATGGAACCACAAAGCTTGGATGGCAGCACATCTGTTTATACCATGGTTGATTGAATATTTTAACCTGACTGCTGAGATCCAGTGTTTAGAAAAAAAAGATTCCTATCAAAACATTACTGCTCATTGACAATGTGCCTGGTCACCCAAGAGCTCTGCTGGAGATATACAAGGAAATGAATATTGTTTTTATGCCTGCAAACACAACATCCATTCTGCAGCCTGTGGATCAAGAGTAATTTCCACTTTCAAGTCTTATTATTTAAGAAATACATTTTGTAAGGCTATAGCTGCCATTAGTGATTCCTCTGATGGATCTGGGCAAAGTAAATTGAAATCCTGGAAAGGATTCACCACTCTAGATGGCATTAAGAACACTTGTATTTTATGGGAGGAAGTGAAAATGTCAATATTAACAAGAGTTTGGAAAAAGTTTATTCCAACCCTCAGAGATGACTGAGGGGTTCAAAACTTCACTGGAGGAAGTAACTATCGATGTGGTGTGAATACTAAGAGAACTAGAATTAGAAGTGGAGCTTGAGGAGCTGGCTAAATTGCTGCAACATCATAATATTACTTTAACAGGTAACAAGTTGCTTCTGATGGGGGAGCAAAGAAAGTGGTTTCTTGAGAAGGGATTCACTTTTGATGAATATGCTACGAATATTATAGAAATGACAACAAAGAATTTAGAAAACTCCAGAAACTTAATTGTAAAGCAGTGGCAGGGTTTAAGAGGATTGACTCCAATTTCGAAAAAAGTTCTACTGTGATTAAAATGGTATCAAACAGCTTTGCACACTTCTGATAAATCTTTTGTGAAAGGAAGAGTCAATGGGTGTGGCAAACTTCACTGTTATTTTAAGAAATTGTCACAGCCACCCCTACCTTCAGCAACCACCACCTTGATCAGTCAGCAGCCATCAACATCAGCAAGACCTTCCACCAGGAAAAAGATTATGACCCGCTGAAAGTTCAGAAAACTATTAGCATTTTTTAGCGATAGGTATTTTCAAATTAAGGTATGTACACTGTTTTTTAGACATAATACTATTGCACACCTCATGGATTATAGTATAATGTAAACATAACTTTTATATGATCAGCAAAATTTAAAAAAAAATAAAAATAAACTGTGTGACTTGCTTTATTGCATTAGTCACTTTATTGTGCTGTTGTGGAACTGTACCTGCAATATCTTCAAGGTATACCTATGCTTCAAAACGCCCTGTTGTACGTGATACATACATACAATTTAATGTCAGTTTTAAAAATAAAATTTTTAAAATAAAATTTGAAAAGACTTTTTTTTTTTATCAATTCTATACTTATTTATGTTCTCATGGTTAATTATACTCTTCTTAGAAAACAACTTCTCAGTTAACTAAGGCTATTTTTAGCCACACATTTTGCCTGGCAATGAGATGCAGAGATATAGACATTCATGGTAAATATTCTTACAGCTCACTTATCAAGCTATTATATCATCTCAAGGAACTTTTGGGATTGGCTTCTTATGCTTGAGGTTACATAAAATCATCAGACGTTGGCTGGGGTGCCAGTTGGGAATAGTGATGCAAAGCACTGAACAGTATTTATAGCATTAAAAGAGTTAGGTACTTCTATTACATTATTTAATTCTTCAATTGACACATATATTAATAGAGCTACAACTCCACACAAATTGATAGCTTTGAAATTGCATCTCTGGCTTGTAAGGCATGTAAATTTTGTCTGAGTGAAAAGACTGGTAAACTTAATGGAAATCTACATTCTTTTTATGTACACCCTATTGTAGGACTACATAACCCTCAAGATTAGATCCAGTTGAATTCTGGGTGTATATTTCATTGCTTTGTCTCACTATATGGTCATAGTTTTCAAGTCAGTTTACTGACTTTCAATTTTTTTTTCAATATCTTCATCTAATCAAAAAATTATTTTAGGGTTCACCTGTCCTGCCAGAAACATGCTTCCTGAAACCCTTTATCCTTCTGTTGTAATCTGGACTTCTGTTTTCTAGAGTAATGCAACTGAGATCTCCTTTCACTAATTTTCTAGGTTGGTCCATTTTTTTTTTTTTGAATATTATATCTTCCACCTTGGTTTACTTCATTTTGCTGATGAACATCCTTAAGTGACTCCCCAAGAAATAATATATGAAATAATTTTTTTACCTACGTGTACCAAAATGTATTTATGCTGTCCTTAAACTTCATTTGGCTGGCTGAAAATCACTTTCCCACAATATTTTGATAGTATTTTATTTTACCATTCAGTGCTTATGATAAAAAGTCTAATGTTATGCTGCTTTGTGTTCCTTTATAACTTATCTGTTTTTGTGTGTATAATTGTTTCCGTGCTTTTTGTTGTCCATCCCTGAACAATTCGAGTAACTTCTTTTTATCTTAAAGATTACGATATGTCTATCACAAACGTCTGGGAGGATATTTTTATTCCCAGTGGCGTGAAGACACAGAGACTCTTTTAACCTGAAAAATTATGTCTTTCAAGTTTGAGAATTTTCTTGTTTTATGTTTACATTAAATAAAATAATATGGTGTACTTAATATATCTAAAATATTATCATTTCAATCAATATAAAAAAATTTTACTTGATAATGTCCCTTCCTCTGAATTCTCTTTTCTGCTTTCTGGGAACTTCTCTTCATCAGATGTTAGATCCCATAATTGGTTCTTTTTTTTTTTTCTATATTTTCTTCTGTATCTTCCATAAATTTTCTTTTTATTATACTTCCTGGAAGATATTTTCCACATTATCTTTTCCTTCTTTTATTGAATGCTTTTAATTTTAGCCATCTTTCCTATTAACTTGTTTTTAGAGATGGGGTCTTGCTATGCTGCCCAGGCTGCTCTCAAACTTTTAGGCTCAAGTGGTCCTCCCACCTCAGCCTCCCTAGTAGCTGGGATTATAGGCATAAACCACTGTGATCAGTCTATTTCCTATAACTTTTTTTTTCAATTTTAATAATTCATTTTATTTAACCCAATATATCTAAAATATTATCATTTCAATCAATATAGAAAATTCATTGGCTATTTTACAGATCTTTATACCAAATCTTCAAACCTGTGAGTGTATTTTACACTTATTGAATATCTCAATTTAGACTAGCCACATTTCAGGTGCTCAAAAGATACATGTGGCTAGTGGCTACTGTATTGGACTGTGAGAGCCTAGAATAACCAAGCTTCACACGTAGTAGATTTGAGAAGGGCATAATGTCAAAACTAGGATGCATTTTGTTCTTGCATGTTTAATCTTTTTAGGCAATGCAGGGTTTTCTCTATTAAGATTAAAATACAAAGGCTGTGTCGATTTTTTCTCTTTTCTTCTATGTTTCTGCAACAGATTCCTTTGCAGCATCCTAAATTTGCTATATTGTAAATGATGGGAACCAGCCCTCCCCTGCCAAGGATTCTATATTAATTTTTAAAAGCTACTTTTTATTATCTGATTGTATGTTTTTCTTGTATGATATTCTTTTGTTTGAATGCAATAACTCTGGGAATCTCTCTATAGGTACTATCCACCATTGTTTTGTTTGGTTTGTTTCATGTTGTTTGTCTTGGTTTTTCTCCTTCATGTTGAAGGGCTTTCTCAAATTTCTGATGGTCCTTGATTGTTTATTTATATTATCAGCTTCTAAAAGCCAACATCCAACTCTATGAAATAGGTGGCCTTTGTCACATAGTAAGTTTCTTACTAGGGTAGTAATTCATGGACCCTAGCTGAACATTAGAGTCACCAGAGCAATTTTTTAAAAACACAGAGCAGTGGTTGTAGCCCCAGGAAATCTGATTTAATTGGTCTGCTGCAGGATTAAGCATCCGTTTTCTGTCAATTCTCTAAAAATATTCTAATTTGCAGATGGAATTCAGAGCCACTGCTTGGAGCTTACAGACAGCTGAACACGTGGAGGTTCTTGGAGAGTGGCATGCCCCTTCCCCTATACCTCATCCTGCACGTTCTCTGCAATATCTTTTAAAATAACCAGTAAATATGAGTAAGTGTTTCCCTGAGTTCTGTGAGCCACTCCAGAAAATTAATCAAATGCAAAGTGAGGGTCACGTGAATCCCCACTTGAAGCCAGTCAGTCAGAAGTTTCAGAGGCCTGGACTTGTGACTCTTATGTGTCTGGGAGGCAGTTTTGGGGGCTGAGCCCTCAACCCATGGAATGCAATGCTATATCAAGGTAGACAGTGTTGGATTGAATTGCAGGACACCCAGCTGGTGTCTGCTGCTTGGTGTGTGGTGAAAAATTCCTCACACATTTGTGCATAGAAATCTTCTCTGTTGATTGTTGTGATGTGATAGTAGAGGAAAGATAGTTTGAGAGTTTTTCCCTGAACTATTGGTGTCTAAAGTAGGATTTGCTGGAATGGCCTTTACTCATGGGAGCATGGTTTGAGAAGAGAAAGGATAAAAGGGTGGGAGATAACAAATCTTTGATTCCTGAGTGGCCATGTGGTCACCCAAGGTATAAAGCTGCAGCTGTGTTGAGATCAGTGACTAAAGGTAAAAGCTATCAGTGGAATTAAAGAATGGATCTAACTCCCAGGGAGTTAGTTCACTGAATGCATAAGGAAATGCAAACTAATAGAAAAAAAAGTGAAATGTTCAATCTCTTGGTTATTGTTATCTGTAAGAGCTAAAATGAAATCAAAAGAGAATACTGGATTGGACCTTCATGCTAGACCAAGCTTAGATTTCAGTCAGTCTAAGCTTAGTCAGCTCAGATTTCAGTCAGTCTGAGCTTAGTCCACCAGCCTCAAAGCCCCCTCACCAAGGGCAGAATTATGCAGCAACAACAGAAAGTATCTTTGAGACCTGTGGTTACAAAGAAGATAGTCAATGTAAGGGAAGGGCAAAAATAACTACTGAAAACAGAGAATATGGTGTAAGGAATTATTCCATTTTGGAGATTAGCGTCATCAGCTTCCTAAGGAACCTTTATGAAAATGGATTCTAAGAGTAACTAACTTAAGGGAAGTACCTTTTTTTTTTTTTTTTAATGCTGCAGAGTGGAGGAGCGTGTTTCAGTTGATACAGGACCTACAGCTCACCAATAAACAAACACAGATGGGTATATATGATCTAGATACACAGAAGGTTATTCCTGAGGGTACAGCCAGCCTAATAAACTGGAAAAAAGCCACTGTAAGATGCATTTACTCTGAGAAAGGGGGCTATCCAACTTCACCTATAAATGCCAACTGGAACATCCCAGATAAGGCAGCTGATATGCTTTGAATGCAAGCCATGTGAGACTGGCCTTATGATGACAGGGTTACTCCTCTGCTGAATATGCTCATTACCCAGGTTATGGTAAATGCTATAGCTAAGGGGTCCCTTCTACCTGAGCACCCTATGTGGCATTACTCCTGCAGAATCAAACAACAGTTCCAGAAGACTTATCAAATTTACTGTTTCAGCTTCCCCTCATGAGTCTTACAGTTAATAAAAACATTAGGTTAGTTAACAAAGGAATGGGGAAAAGCGAAAGGGAGAGTCAAAGGACTGGTCCCAGGAAGGTGGAAAATTTTTTAAACAGTTATTAATAAATAAGATGAGTAAAGAAAACATTGATGGGTGAAACTAAGAGGAAAAAGAGGAGAGTCATGGAATTTATCCCAAGAGGGTGGAAATCTTTAGATGGTTATAAAGAAATTGAATCAATAAAATGGAAATTGATGGGGTTAAAACAAATGTCCTAATACAACACTATTGAATGTTGGGTGAATCAACAGAAATCCCTGCTGGTCCCTCAACATTAAAAGTCCCCAAACCAGTTTGCTATATTTTCCCCAGTTTGGAGAAATTTGAAAAGCAGAAGGCAGAGATTACAACAAGAAATCTGATCTGAAATTGCCTGGGGCAATAGTTGGGCAGATTAATCAAGACAAAGATTGACAAAAAAGCCAAGGTCCTTTGGCTCAACCCTGGCTGACGACACAAAGCCTTTTGCACAGAAGAGTTTAAAGTGGTTTGGGGTTGGAGAAGAGAATTTTCTGAAACTAGAACTTAAAAATGGAAGAATTGATAGGATTATGTCAATTGATATATTTGAATACTCATGTGAAGTGGTTGCAACTCTTTTATCAGATTGTATCATGAGAACAAACATTGTATCTTATTGGGAAATGTTTCTCCTATCTAGTTTTGTAAAATAGAAGCCATCTAAATCCACCCTTTGAGTAACATTAATTGAACTGCTAACGGGAACCAGAGCCCACACAATGCAGAGTAATGTTGGAGTGCTGGCAGGGTCAAATTCTCCAGTTGATAGCCCTCTGTGGCGTGTTTACTCGAGCTTATGGCAAAATCTTGTGTGCAGCTCTCAGAAATGACTAGGCAAGTGGATCACAAGGTCAGAAGTTCAAGACCAGCCTGGCCAAGATGGTGAAACCCCATCTCTGCTAAAAATCAAAAATTAGCCGGGCACTGTGGCAGGCACCTATAATCCCAGTTACTCAGGAAGCGGAGGCAGGCAAATCGCTTGAACCTGGGAGGTAGAGGCTGCAATGAGCTGAGATGGCACCACTGCACTCCAGCCTGGGTGATAGAGTGAGACCCTGTCTCAAAAAAAAAATAGAAAAAGAAAAAGAAAAGAAAGAAAGAAATGTCTACTGAAACTTTGGACTACAGAACTTCAACTTGAGGGGCATTTACTGTCTTGCTGTGAAACATTAGCTGAAGCTACCCCTGTGACACCCTTCATGCTGCCTCGGTTGATTTCAGAGAAATATTCTAATGGGGATGGCAGTGCCCAGAAGAGTTCTACAATAAGATGGAAATGGTTTATAAAGAATTGTGCTACCTAGGAAATGTAAAGATACTCTTGAGCAAGAAGTATGTTTTCCCCTAGGACTGACTCTGGCACTTTCTGAGAAACTGTTGGATTCTATAGCGCCAGATAAACAGCTCCTAAGTGACCAATCAAGCAAGCACTGCTTGGCTCATGGATGGCAAGTCCAAAGTAAACAGACAAGATTCTGTTTGGAAGGCAGCTAGTTTAAGGAAAGAATGTAAAAACAGATCACTTTGATGGGCTGAATTGCGTGCTGTTTTTCTAATAGTAATGGAGAACTAAACAGTGGTAGAAGCCCATGTGTTTGGGTTTTTACTGACTTATGGGCAGTGACCAAGGCTTGGCCATGTGGTTAGGCAGAAGGGCAATAGAAACCTGGCCCATTAAAGGGATTACCAGATGGAACATGGCCCAATGGAAATTTTTTTTGAGACAGAGAAAGACTCTGTCACCCAGACTGGAGTGCAGTGATATGATCTCTGCTCACCACAACCTCTGCCTCCCAGGTTCAAGAGATTCTCCTGCCTTAGCTTCCCAAGTAGCTGAGATTACAAGTGCACACCACCACACCTGGCTAATTTTTGTATTTTTAGTAGAGACAGGGTTTTACTACGTTGGCCAGGCTGGTCTCAAACTCCTGACTGCAAGTGATCCACCCACCTCGGCCTCCCAACCTATGGAAATTTGAGGGCTACAATAAAGAAGACCAAGTCAATGCCCATTAGAAGAACTCCCTTCCAGTTTTAGTAGCTGACTGGAATCAGCAAGCAGATATCCCTGTGTGCTCCCTTGGCGTGGCCACGGGCGTTCATGAAAACAGTGGATACGGGGCACTCCAGCAGTGCAGAGATGAGCTTAATCTAGACGTTATCTTTTTGTACCATCTCAGGTACATAATGCTAGTAAAAATCATTCTGTTTCTGGGCAAGAGAGACAGAGTCTACCAATGGCTATGAAGCAGATTCTGTGATGGGAAGCTCCTGAACACTGCTGGCAAGTGAGAGTAATGCTTGTAGCCCCAGGTGGCATGGGGGTAGGCTGCTACAAATGGGTCTTGAAAAGAATAGACACTGACTCTGGGCTGGGCTTTGCTCACTCAGTGGACGATGAAACTGCTCAGAGTGCCATAAAGAAAAAAAAAAATAGAATTGAGGATATTGCATGGATTTGGATGACCCACTACCACTTTTTTTTTTTTTTTTTTTTTTTTTGTGTTGGAGTGTCACTCTGGCACCCGGCTGGAGTGCAGTAGCACAATCTCAGCTCACTGCAACCTCCTCCTTCCAGGTTCAAGTGATTCTCCTGCCTCAGCCCACTGAGTAGCTGAGACTACAGGCGTGCACTACCACACCCAGCTAATTTTTGTATTTTTAGTAGAGACAGGGTTTCACCATGTTGGCCAGAATGTTCTCCATCTCTTGACCTTGTGATCCGCCTGCCTCAGCCTCCCAAAGTGCTGGGATTACAGGTATGAGCCACTGTACCCGGCCAATTTCTTCAGAGCAATAGTTTAGAGAAGTATAATGGGGCAAGCGAAACATTGGTCACCTAAAACAAGGGGATATAAAAGCACAAAGGGCTGGCCACATACCTGATATTTCCATGTTATTAATCTCTCTGTGGTTCTGCATATTCATTCAATTCTTTCTAAGCTAAATTCTTTCCCAACATATTCTAGCTTGTGCCCTCTTCAGCTGAACTGATGTTCGAAAGAGAAGGGAAAACAAACAAGTAAAATCATTTACTAGGTCCTTTTAACCCTTAAACAGAAGGACCTCAAGTCTATCAATTGATTTGCAGAGCATGTTAAAAAAGACTTGAGATAAGTCAAAGGAAAATCAAGGCTAGTAATGGCTGGAAAGGTAACTTGCACTGCTTGATGAAGGAAACAAAATGCAATAGAATGAAATTCAATCTTAAACAATAGAGAAAGAAGATAAAGGAAAACCAAATCACTCAGGAGGGAAGCCGCAGAACTTTCAAAGGCAGGAATGTCAAATATTCAGTTTCATTGCTGGGATATAAATACTCTGTCTTGTACAAATGCCTTTGAAAATGTGTTTTTTTTTTCCTCTCCTTTTCATGAAAATTAAAGAAGCATAAATAGCTTGGATGAATATTCATCTAGGTTGGCACCTGGCAGAGAAAAGAGAATTTGAAACATGGACCAAAATCTAATCGGGAAAATATTACTCTCTCTCTTGGCATTGCCAGGAGCAATATCACCATTCACGAAGGTCTGAAGCAATTTCTCACTAAGAATTGTCTCCCTCAGTGGAGAGCTGTGTTACACCTGCACTGTGCCTTTATTTAAATATAGTGATGACCCTTTACAAACCTTTGGCAAAGAGTATGGGTTTTAATCACTAAGAAACCTGGGAGGTTAGAATTTAGTACATCCATTATCACTTTTGCTCTATTTTTTTTCTGTGTATTCAACCAAGAACAAATCAAGTGGACTGCTGAGGCTGCACCGTAATATCTGTTAGCTGCGTTTTCATTAGCCATGCTGGAAGGAAGGATGGAAGGAAGTCAAAGAAGACTTGGCAGTGGCCACTGCTTAGATAGGATTCCACAGACTTGCACTCCTGGCTCTGCTTTCTCTGCAACCACGTGTGACTAATCAAACATGGCTGAGATTAAGACACTCAATAAGCAGAGATTGAAGAAGGCAGAAACACAGGAGATAAATCCACCACCTTCAAAAGAAACAAACTTAAAGAAGCAAACAGGTGAATTATAATGAGCTGTGAGCTATGAATATGTACTTCATATTCCACAGGCATTGCCTTCTTATTTTTCTCCTTTTAGCTATTTTATTTTGTGAGATGCAAAGAATTTGGATCAAACTGAAATGACTGTGCTGCCCTTTCTGCATGAAAAAATTAAGAACTACTGACAACAAAGTCATCATCTGCTTCTCCCATCTATCTGTCTGGTTGCCAGGGGAGAAAAAGTACTTACATGTTGGTGATGTAAGAAGCTGAGTAAAACCACTGAATCTAGAGTAAAAACTAAATTGATACAAAGTGTCCTACAGGCTGTTAAAAGTAGTTTAATAAGAATGTCATTTTTTTGTTGTTCAAATGATACTATTGGATTGCACAATTTTTAAAATATGCAAATTAAAAATTCTAAAACCTACAAAAACAAGTGACCTAGCTTCACATCCATGTATCACCACTTTGTGCTTCAGAGACAAGAACTGCTGTTGATGTAAAGATAAATCATTATTGAAAATAAAATAGCACAGGCTTTGTTGTAATTCCAGAGTCTGGGGAGATGTACATCGTAAAGCATAAATTGATCTTAAATAGATTCTATTTCCATCTACACATTGAGCATTCCTAATCTGAAAATCTGAAATCTGAAATGCCCCAAAATGTGAAACTTTTTGAACTGCAATATACACCACAAGTGGAAAATTCCACACTTGATGTCATGTGACAGGTCACAGTCAAAACACAGGTTCACAACACACAGTTTATTCAGCATCTCAAAGGGAAAAAAAAGACCTTCCTAGCCCCCTTCAGCTGTGATCTATCTTTTTTTGTGCATGCCCTGACTCCCCATGTAAATATCCCCTCAGAGGGTAATGAAATGGCACACGTATAGATTGGCCACATCAATGACAGATTCCCCGTGAGGCCTCATACATGGCCAGTTCCTACATATATTACTCACTGTGATTTTTTGCTTATCCTCTGCTCTGCGGCATATATAAATTGTTGAAAATGTCAAAAAGGAGATTTGTTCATCAAACAAACCTTAGCATCATGCAATATATCCAGGTAAACAAACCTGCACATGTATCCCCTGAAACTAACAGTTGAAATTATATGTAAAAAAAGAAAATGTCAAAAGGTCTGCTGATACCCCCATGGGTAACAGTGATAGGAAAAAGAGGGAGCATTTTTGTTTATCTGTAACACAGTCAAGCTGTTAAACAAACTGGACAGCAGTCTAAGCATGAAACGTCTTACAGAAGAGTATGGTATAGAAATGACCACTATATATGACATGAGGAAACAGGATAAATTGTTGAAGTTGTATTGAAGCAATGAGTAGAAGTTAATGATAAACAGAAAAACACTGCATAAAGCTAAAAATGAAGATCTCAATCATGTTTTGAAAGGGTAGTTCCATCAACATCACAATGAACACGTTTCATAATCACATGGTATATTAATCATGAAACAAGCAAAAATATATTACAACAAAATGAAAATTGAAGGAAGATATGAATATTCAAGAGGTATACTGAAATTTTAGAAAATATAAAGCATTACATTTTTAAAGATCTCTGATGAGAAAACTGCTGATCACAAAGCAAATAAGAAATTCATTGATGAGTTTGTCAAGGTGATCGTTGATGAAAATCTGACACCAGAACAAGTCTATGAGGCTGATGAAACACCATTGTTTTGGTGTTATTGCCCCAGAAAGGCAGTGACTACGGCTGATGAGACAGCCCTACAGGATTTAAGAATGCAAAGATAGCATGACTGTGCTGAGATGTGCTAATGCAGTAGGCATACATATTGTAAGGTTGCTCTGGTAGGCAAAAAGCTTGTGTCCTCACTGTTTGCAAGGAGTGAATTTCTTACTAGTCTATTTTTATGCTAACAAGAGGGCATGGACCACCAGGCATATCTTTTCTGATTGGTTTCACAAACATTTTGTACCAGCTTGTGCTCACTGCAGGGAAGCTGGACCGGATGACAACTACAAGATTTTGTTATTCTTTGACAACTGTTCTCCTCATCCTCCAGCTGAAATTCTCAATCAAAATCATGTCTATGCCTTGTACTTTCCCCTCAATGTGACTTTGAATCAATGAGCAGCCATGTGACCGGGTTATCCTTAGATCAATTAAGAATAAATATGAAAACACTTCCTTGAACAGAATGCTAGCAGCGGTGAACAGAGGCATGGGTACAGAGGTTTTCAAAAGAAGTTTAGCATGAAGGATGCTGTATTTGCTGTTCCCAACACTTAGACCTCAGTGACTAAGCACAGTTGTGCACGCCTGGCACAATCTCTTGCCTCTGACTGTGTTTGGTGATGATAATGAACAAGGTAGTGACTGTGAAGGGTCTTGTATACTAAGTGAGAAAAAAAATGATGTCTGGCCTCCTCACATTTGCAAAAAATATACCTTCACAGTCCACCAATAAGTTGAAGGAAGTGAATATTGAAGAATTTTTTAACATGGATAACGAGGCTTCAGTTGCTCATTCAATGACCTGTGGTGAAATCATCTAAATGGTTCTGAATCAAGATGATCCTAAGAGTGACAATGAAGGTGATGTTGTTAACACGGCAGAAAAAATGCCTACAAACAACATGATGAAAAAGTGTGGTGAGTGTATTAAAGGACTAGAGCAACATGCATTCATAACAGAACAAAAAGTCTTGTCAGTTTAGAAAATCAAAGAGAGACTTCTAAGACAAAAATCTATTGTTAATGAGACAGATGACTAAGAAGGAAACCATTATCATATATAAAAAGCCGTCCAGCAGCATGACTCCTCATCCCACTTCCTGGTCCCTCAATTGCTTCTAACGCTTTTTCTCATTTAAAACACACACACACACACACAAAAGATAGTGTGCAGTGAGCGACCTTTCAATCAAAACGCAGCCTTGTAGGCAGAGACAGAAAACCTGCCATTGTTGGTTGTTGCTCTTGTTCATCAGTTGATGCAGGCATTCTGGTGTTGCTACTGTGCTGCTTAGTTATCTGGAACACTCATATTTATTCATTGTATTAATGGTATGCCATATTTTTTACTTATGTGTGGATAAGTATAAGAAAATGATTGCTTATTGGTAGCATATAAATTCAGAGTCAGGAATGATGGTGATGCCAAACAACCATGAACTGTCCGCATGGGTTTCTGGGGTAATGATACCTTTGCTTTCTGATGGTTCAGTGTATACTAACTATGCTGCATGCACAAATTTATTGCAAATATTGATAAAATTACCTTTAGCCTGTGTGTATAAAGTATATATGAAACATTAATTTTGTGTTTAGACTTGGATCTTATCTGCAGTATATCTCACTATATATGTGCAAATATTTCAAAATTGGAAAAAAATGGAAATCCAAACATTTCTGGTTCCAAGCATTTCAGATGAGAAAGACTGAACCTGTACTCTCTCTATAAGATTTGGTTAAATTAGTCTCTCAAAGCCTCAGTTTCCTAGTCAATAAACTATTGTCAATAATAGCATTCATGTTACAGGGCTATCATGATAATCAAATTATGGCATATAAAGCACATAGCCCAAGTCTAGCACTTGGTAAGCACCCAGTAAAAAATTGCTATTGTTATTCTCATTATTCTTCACAGTCTTACATGCTCAGCCTCTTTGAGTCAGTACCGTTGCCTTGTGCTCATCTTGAAGAAGAACTAAACACTTCAGCATATACAACTCCCCTGCAACATACCACCAAATAACAGGTCCAACTGAAATAATGAGAAATAAGCATTTTACTGAAGAATTTATGTTATTACAGAGAAGAGTGTCTTTCTCACACTAAATGGGAAAGCTTCTCTACTTTCCTGAGAAATACATCTCTGGCCTACAGCTGATACAATGTACAATTGCTCCCCTTTGAGCATGAGACCCCAGCAGTTATCTGAACTCTGAGATATATATGCCTGGGGGTAAAGGATAGGTTCATCCTGCCTTACCCACATTTCTTTACCACCAGTGTCAGTGTTCTCCAAAAGTATAACAAGAAACTGTATTGTAAGGGAAATCACATTTTAAACATTTAGAAAAGCTTGCTATTGAAGACCAATTCAAATGTCACCTCTCCTATGAAATTGTTTCTAAACAAGCAGAGCCAGATATGAAAAAAAGAGTTGATCAGAAGTCAGGAGTCCTGGATCTGCTGATACCTGGCTATGTGACCTTAGAAATATCCATTCATGGGCTGGGTGCAGTGGGTTACACCTGTAATCCCAACACTTGGGGAGGCCGAGGCAGGTGTATCACTTGAGCCCAGGGGTTCGAGACCAGCCTGGCCAACGTGGCAAAGTCCCATCTCTATTAAAAATACAGAAAACTAGTCAGGCGTGGTTGGCATATACCTATAGTCTAAGCTACTCAGGAGACTGAGGTGGGAGGATAACCTGAGCCAAGGAAATCAAGGCTTCATTGAGCCGAGATTGTACCACTGCACTCCAGCCTGGGCAACAGAGCAAGATCCTATCCAAAAAAAAAAAAAAGAAAGAAAGAAAGAAAAAGAAATATCCCTTTGTTTGTCAGTTTTATCAACTGAATAAAAGTTTTGGCAAGATTATTCCTAAGACACCTTTCAATTCTAAAATTCCATCAAGGATCTTTCTGAAAATACAAGAAGCTAATATTAAAATAAATCTTTTTCATCTCACTTTCAAGGCATCTTTTAAATTCTAGCTTGTTTAAAGTTAGCTATGACTTAATTATGTTATCTAAACTCACAAAGCCAGTATTCACAAAATATGGGCAAATGCTCCAAGCTTAGATATGTAATAAAGAAAAGCAAAGATACACTGGGTATGGTTTCATTTATAGAAATTGAGTGTTGAGTAAGCTAATTTTATATAGAGAGCTAACTCCTCCCTGGAAATATTCTCTTAGTGGAGTATCATGTTTCCCCAAAAATATTTAAATACTAGATTTTAAAGTTAACAATAATTTATAATCATGACAGCTATTTACTAGGCATCTGCTATATTTCAGGTACTCTGCTATGTGTTTCACAATGTGTTTCATATTATTATAACAATTCTATAATATTGATAAACACACACACACCATACATACACACACTGAGAATTAGATGCTAGTTATATGTCCAGCGTCAAACAACTAGTAAATGATGGAAACCAGACTATAAACTGGCTCTATCTTCCTGCCATATTTGTTTTACGTTTCATTATCTATATTCTTATAACCTCTAATGGATTCTAAGTTTGTGTGTATTAGTCACCTATGAATCTCTAAATTTTAAAGCAGCTATGCACTGCATGGCTCAAAGTATTAAAATCTCATGCAACTAGGAGGGATGGAGTAACTGAAATGATTTTTATCTTTTGTATCCCTAGAACATACTAAAAAATGTTAGAGAAACAAAATTAAAATGAGTATGCCACTGGAATAAATTTTTTAAATCAAAAATAATTAGACTTCCCCACCCTCTAAGAAGTCTTCTTCTAATTGATAACTTACCCTAGAAAGATGAAGGAAGAATCCAAATAGAAGAAAATGGAAAAAGTTTGGCAATACATTTTTAAAGTCTTCTCTGAATTCCTAGTTACTGGAAATGCTAATTTTAACCAGATTAATCCCAAATCTCTTGAATTTTAGTTGGCTAGAAGAAAGAAAGAGAAATGATTGAACTCCTACTTAAATTACTTCCTTATAATTAAAAATCCATTAACCCATAATGCTATTGATTATTCTTGTAGCTAATATAGATGTAATAATAAATTACTATTTTATATATAATTGTTAATCCAGGTAATTGCATCCAGGATAACTTTATTACTGGGATAGCTTTGTGAGTGATTTTTATATATTACTAATAATGATTCATGGTCTAAGACAGAGTGGAACGCTGTAGGCCTTTATATTCTCTATTTATAGAATAAGCATCTAGTCTGAAATATCAGATTTCTCCAAGGTTTGTGCAGTAGTGGCTTCAGGTTTTTTGTAAACTTTCAAGATAATTATAATCATATAGTGCTGGATATCTCCCAAAACAAGAACCTATGATTTCTTTTAAATTCTATATTACAGACTGTTGTTTTTCATTGTCGAAGTTTAGAGAAGACTCTCAGGAATCAACCCTTTCTTTATCTGGTTTATAGGAAGATTCCCTCATGTCCAAGGTATTGGACAAAACTTTTTCCCACTAATAGCTTTAACCAGGCCTCCCAGGTTTATGGATTCTCTTTTTTATTGAAGTTTTCACAAGTGTCTTTAACAAGGTATCTGGGAATATTGTCCTTTTCTTATTCCTAGCTCATAATTTATTTCAGATAAATCTACTAAAAATATCATGGAGCTTAACTCTAAGATTTTACAACTAATCAATTACCCTTAAACATGGTTGTTAACCTGCAAAAACTACCTGTTTTGCAGTTATGAACTATGACTGCAGAACAATTAAACATCTCTGGAAACTACCTATGAAAAAACTGTAATAATTAATGGTAAAGTTTATAAATCCTCCTCTATATTAATACAGTGATCACAGTAGAAGCTCCAGAAGTACTGTTGATTAATTTCATTACCAAACATATACTATCTTAGGAATTTATCTATGCATGTATTTTATTATTGTTTTAAAGATGGGATATTTCTGTACCTTTAATGAGAGAATTATCTCTAAACAAATGTGGCTTAATCTTATTGTATGGGTTTGATGGAATAATTCTTCATAGATTTTTGTCTATCAGAATTACTCTACTTTGATTTTGATGTAACTATTCAATAAAGGAAATGTTTCTCTGGACTTCTACTTTTTTCTTCTCAGGTGAATGCAGTATCACACCAACCTAAGACAGAATAAAGACAAGGACTACTCTCTAAACTCACCTATGAAATTAGATTAAATCACAAAGAGCATCCGACAGAACAGTATACAGAAAGAGAAAGATTTTTTCCAATGTAGGTTAAATTGAGAAGGGGCCACTTAAAAGATCTCAAAATAATCCCAAACAAAAGGGAAATAATTTTTTAATAGAACTGGAAAAATAGGACATGTTCCTTCATTTGTTCTGATAACATTTTGACATGGTTTGGCTCTGTGTCCCCACCCAAATCTCATCTCAAACTATAATCTTTGTAGTCCCAATGTGTCAAGAAAGGGACCTAGTGGGAAAGAATTGGATTATTGTGGCAGTTTTCACCATGCTGTCCTCATGATAGTGAATGATTTCTCATGAGATTTGATGATTTTATTAAGTGTTTGACAGTTGTTTCTTCATGCACTCTCTCTCTCTCTCACCTGCCTGCCTGCCTGCCACGTCTGCTTCCCTTTTTGCCATGATTGTAAGTTTCCTGAGGCCTCCCCAGCCATTTGGAACTGTGAGTCAATTAAACCTCTTTTCTTTATAAGTTACCCAGTCTTAGGCAGTTCTTTATAGCAGTGTGAGAGCAAACTAATACATATTTGTTACCTATAATTACCTACTATGATCTGGTATTATTTTAGGAACTGAGTATAAAAAACAAAGTTGGGCAGCACATATACACCATGGAATACTATGAAGCCATAAAAAATGATGAGTTCGTGTCCTTTGAAGGAATATGGATGAACCTGGAAACCATCATTCTCAGCAAATTGACACAAGAACAGAAAATCAAGCACCACATGTTCTCACTCATAGGCAGGTGTTGAACAATGAGAAAGCATGTACACAGGGAGGGGAGTATCACACACTGAGGTCTATGGGGGGGTACTAGGGGAGGGACAGCAGAGGGTGGGGAGTTGGGGAGGGATAACATGGGGAGAAATGCCAGATATAGGTGGTGGGGAGGAAGGCAGCAAACTACATTGCCATGTATGTACCTATGTAACAATCCTGCATGTTCTTCACATGTACCCCAAAACCTAAAATACAATAAAATATATATTTAAAAAAAAGAACAAAGTTGACATGTTCCCTGCCCTTAAGGAATATACAGTCATGTACTGCATAACAATGTTTCAGTCAACAATGGACTGCATATAAGGTGCCATAAGATTATAATACTGTATTTTACTATACCTTTTCTGTGTTTAGATATGTTTAGATATGCAAATACTATTATGCTACAACTGCCTACAGTATTCAGTACAGGAACATGCTGTACAGGTTTGTAGCCTAGGAGCAGTAGGCTACACCATACAGCCAAGGTGTGTAGCAGACTATACCATCTAGGTTTGTGTAAGCACACTCTATCATATTCACACAAGAACAAATTTGCTTAATGACACATTTCTGAGAACATGTCCCCATCATTAAGCAATGCATGACTGTATAATCAAATAAAAGATACAGTTACAAGTAAACAAATAATACTTAAATACAACTTATGATGCATATAAAGGAATCACAAACTTGGTACTGTGATAAGAAATTTAGAAGGTAGCCAGCTTAGACATGATGATCTTTCTGCCTTTGTGAAGCAGACATTTAACTTGAGAACTGAATGAGAAAAGACTAGCTATGCAGAGAGAAGGAAGATTAATGCTGACCTAGAGGTCAGCAAACATCTGTAATGAGACAAAGAATAAGTATTTTCCTGTTTTGTGGGTCATTTCTTCTTTGTTGCAACTAATCGTTTCCACCACTGAAGTATAAAAGCAGCCATTGACAATACTTGAACAGATAGGCATGGCTGTGTTCCAATAAAAATTTTTTGAAAAAACTAGGCAGTGGGCCAGACTTGGCTTATGAATTGCACTTTGCCAGCTTCTACTCTAGCCAGACGTATAACCGTGATCAAAGTCTACTGGATAGGACAGAGATTATTGTGTTCAAGAACTGATAATAGGCTGGTATGGCTAAAGTAAAGTAAATGGGAAGAGAGGGGCATGAAATGAGCTTGAAGAAGTAAGCAGGGGCCAGATTGTGTATGGCTGTAAAGACCAAGTTAACAATTTTCTATTTTGTTGACACAAACCCATGGTATAATCTTTTTATCAAATAGCTATTATGACATAATTTATTGTGGTATTTAATGTTTTGTATTTAAAAGACTCTGAGTGATTTCATTCTTTTATAGTTCAGTGTATTTCTCCTGGAAAAGTTATATGTCTCCTTTTATCAGATGGAAGCTACTTAATTCAACATTTCATTTTTTGTTGTCAGAGAATGTGTGTGTGTGTGCATGTGTGCATGTTCACATGTTTCAGGCTATTTACAATAAATGAACAATATGAAATAATTTTTACAAATTAAAATACAAGAAGAATAAAAGCCAAACTTTAAAGGGAAATGTGGGTAATTAGACTAGATTATAAAGTTAGTACAACTGAGCCCCAAAATTAGTTCTGAGTTCTCTGACAACCAAAAAATAAAATAAAAAAAGGGAGAAGAGGTAAATATGCTGAATTAAATAGCTTCCATCCTATATAAGGAGACATATCATTTTCCCAGAGAGATACACTAAATTGTAAAAGAAATAAATCTCTCAGAGTCTTTTAAATATGGAACACCAGATACCACAATAAATTATGCCATAATAGCTATTTGATAAAAATGTTATATCATAGACCTATTATAGCATATTGACAAAAAGTATAAACAATGAAGTAGAGATAATGAGTTTTACAGTGACTTGATTTGATTCTGAAATAATGCTTACAACATAGGAATACATAGTTAGTGGTTCCCAGAGATATTTCTTCCACTAAACACCCAGCACATTAATGAGATCAGTTCTAAAGCAGTACAGACAACATAGTGGGCAAAAGCTAGTGTCATGGACACTGGGACAAGGTAGCCTGAGTTCAAAACCCATGTGCTATAGACATTAACAGTTTTAGCAGAGTATCTGTAGATACCACATGTCAAGGGTTACAGTGGGGCTGTCATAATCAGAAAGAAAAGTTCCAATATACATCAGTTGGCAAAAGTTAAAGTTACTTGTCAGATATATCAACTATTAAATTAATAATGCCTAGAGAAAAAAAAAATAAGGTAGACTTCCCCAGTGGAGTTTCTCAGTTTGAAAAATATGCTCCCCCATAAATTTAAATATGACCATTCTCATTATTAATCTAGTTCAAAATGATTTATTTCCAAATTTTTAAATAGTGTTTCTATGACGCATTACAAACTTGCCATTTTGCAAAAGCAATTGGGCTGGCTGCATCTAATTTTAATTGAATTTTTGACCTTTAAGGATTTGGTTTGGCCAAACTGATATCTGATTAGGAGTATTTTGAGTAGACTTATTAGTCTGGGTCATTACTTTAAGATTGCAGAGTCATGTTGAATAAGGAGATTATATTCAGTAACTTGGCAAGTATATACAATGAGTATTTCTTAATTGCATACAGAAGCAATGGAAAGAGAATACATTTCTGAAAGATTTTTGAAGGACTGCTGTCCTTGACTATATGTACACAGTTCAAAAAACCACCAGACTCCTTGTCTTTTGATTGGAGTTTATGAGTTTATGTGACTAGGAGTTCATAAGGTGAAAAACAACAGCTGTGGGCTTTGTTCTTCCTTCAGAGCAAGTTATGTTTTCTTGATAATAGAATTTGCTTATGTTTAGTCTAAACAAATAGTTGATGTCAATTGACTTTATCTTGTTTTACCTCTCCCAATCCCTGTCTCCCTCCAACATTTGCCACCTTGATTCTGGCTTCTCCAGAGGATATTCAATGCACATCCTTACCTCTCTGCCTTTGCTGAAGTGGTTCCCTCTTCCTGGAACACCTTCTGCTTCAGTGCCTCCCAACTAAGGAAATTCCACTCTCTGGTAACACAATGCTCTCTGTTACAGCATCTATTACATTTCCTGCCTCTCCAACTTTCCTGAGTCCTGCTTGGGTGAAGGCTGTGACTTATTCAACTCTGTATTCCCAGCACCATATTTGTTTGGCAAATAGAAAATAAAATAAAAAGTATTTATTAAATTAATTCTCCTTTTCACTTGTGCAGAGTGTTGGAGTGTTGGAACATTATAACATTTTTCCAAGAGCATGGCCATTTCTGACTACTATCTCAGGAACTAAAAGTGGCTTCCCATAAGAAGTGACTCTGGACAAAGAGATGGCAACACAAAGGTTAAACTCTTGAAGAAGCAGCATCATAAGGCAATGAAGGCAGTAATTAGAGTCACATATAGTTAATAGTATGTGTTACTAATAACTATGTTATAGTGTTACCTCGTTTTGAGTAGTTTTGCTTGAAATCTAGCCTACCTCAGATGGTACAGAACCTTGTCACTCTGGCTTTGCCTTTATAATACTGTCTCTTCTCACACCATGGGAAATGTAGCAAATAATTCAGAGCCTGGTAACAATGTGGCCTGGAAGGATCTTAAAAATAATTGACACAAAGTGTGCTGAAATGAAAAATAGACATTTAATAAATATATATAAAATAAAATTTTAAAATAAAGTTATACACAAAAAGAAATTAGAACATTTCACTACAAAAAATAAAAAACACAAAACAACACAATAATGTAGGAAATGAGGAGCCAAAAACAGCTATGAGGCATGCAGAAAACAAATAGAAAAATAACAGAAGTAAGTCCCATCTTATCAGTTAATTACTTTAATGTAAGTAAATTAAACTCTTCAAGCAAAATACAGAGCTTGGTAGAATAGATTTTAAAATATGATTCTAACTATATGCCAACTGCAAGAGACTCACTTTAGATCCAGATACACATGGAAGTTGAAAATAAAAGGATGGTAAAAGATAGTTCATGCAATTAGTAACTAAAAGAAAGCAGTAACTATATGAATGTCAGAAAAAATAGACTTTAAACCAAAATAGTTTGTGAAACAAAGAAAGGCATTATATATTAATAAGAGGTTCAATACAGCAAGAATATATAAAATTATAACATTTACATTTACACACCTAATAACAGACTATCAAGACATATAAAGCAAAAATGGGCAGAAATGAAGGGAGAAATAACAGTGGGTGACTTCAGTATCCCACCCTCAGCAGTAGATAGAACCACCAGACAGAAGATAAATAAGAAAATAGATGACTTGAATAACACCATAAAGGAAGAATGAGATCTAATAGACATTTAGAATACTCTAACTCAACAACAGAATTCACATTCTTCTCAAGGGTACATGGGACATTTTCCAGGATAGACCATATGATGGAGCACAAATTAAGTCTCAATAGCTTGGTAAAAGATGTGTATATCATATAAAGTATCTTCTCCAGCCACAATGGGATGAAGTTAGAAATTAATGATAGAAAGTAAACTGGAAAATTCAAAAATGTATAGAAATGACACGGCACACTCTTAAACAATCAATGGATTAAAACATAAATCCAAAGGAGAATTAGAAAGTATTTAAGACTTTAGGGACAAGATGGCAGACTAAAAACAGCTAGTGTGTGCATCTGTCATGAAGAGAATGAAAGGGTGAGTAAATACGGCACCTTCAATTGAAATCTCCAGGTACATACATTGAAACTAATCAAGGAAACAACTCAAAACACAGAGAACAGAGAAAAGCAAGGCAGGATGATGGCCCACGAGGAGCAACACAGAGCCAGGGGAAACTCCCCTGCCCAGGGAATGTGCGACCCTGGGAACCCATGCTTCTCCCACAGGTCTTTGCAACCCTTGGGTCAGGAGATTCTCCTCATGAACCTACCCCACCAGGGCCTGCAGTCTCACACACAGAGCTATATGGAATCTCGGCAGAACAGCCACTCAGGCACAAACGGAGACCCGGGAGTCTTAGATAACCAGCCTTCCCAGCAAAAGTAGCTGCAACTCTGGCAAAGCGGCAGGTTAGACTGTGGCACATACCCCTAGGAAAGCGAATCCAGGGGGCTAGGCAGTGAGTCTCCAGGCCCTGCTTCCATGACAACCCACAGGGTAAAACCCATTGGCTTGGAATTCTAGCCAGCCATGGGTAGCAGTGTTAGACATCCCTGAGACAGAGTTCCAAGTGGAAAGGCGCAGGCCACCATTTTTGCTGTTTGGGTGAAAGAGCAAAGCTGTTCCAGCCTTTGGGCTTTAAGAGTCCAAGCTGACCAGGGACAGAAGCAATCCCCACCCACAGCACACTGCATCCTTCAAAACATAGCCAGACTGCTTTTTGAAGCAGGTTCCCAATTCTGTTCCTCCTCACTGGACAGGACCTCCCAACCAGGGTCTTCAGCCACCACCACAGGTGTTCTCTGGCCCACAGAGATTTGAAACTTCCATTGGACAGAACTCCCAGAGAGAGGGGTGGGTTGCCACTTTTGCTGTTTGAGTGACTCAGCTGCTCTGGCCTTTGAGCTTTGGAGAGCAAGCTGAAGTAGATCCCCAGCACAGCACAGCACAGCTGCTCTATGAAAAAGTGGCCACACTGCTTTTTTAAGTGGGTCCCTGATCCTGCTTCTCTCTACTGGGTGGGACCTTTCTACTGGGGTCTCCAGCCATCTCCTACAAATGTGTTTGGGCCAGTAACAAGTCTGTACCTCCTTGAGACAAAGCTCCCAGAGATAGGTACAAGCCATCATCTTAGCTATTTCCCAGCCTTCACTGTTGACCTCCAGGTAATGGAAAATCTGAGGTGACTAGGGACTGGTATGCGCCCGCAGCATATCATAGCAGCCCTACAGAAAAGTGGCCAGACTGTTACATGGGTGCTTATTCCCGTATCTCCTAATGGGCAGGGCCTCCAGCCCTGGGCCTCCAATCACCCTCCACCAGAGTACTGAGCGAGTAGCACCTCTGCAACTCCCTAGACAGAGCCCCCCTGCCCAAGGTAACTGAAAGCCTCTCTGCCACTGCCTCTGCAGTGGAACTACCCTTGCCACCCTCAGACTAATAAAGGAGCAGAGACTTTACCTTTTTCTTAGTTCGAAGAACTAAGAATAACAATAAAGTGATACAGGAGCTGAAGGATGAAACAGTCACTATAAAAAAGAACCTAATGGAGCTGACAGAGCTTTGTAAACCAATACAAGAATTTCACAATGCAATCATGAGTACTAACAGCAGAATATTAATAAGCATTAACAGCAGAATAGACCAAGCTGAAGAAAGAATTTCAGAACTTGAAGACTGGCTCTCTGAAACAAGACAGACAAAAATAAAAAATTAAAAGGAATGAACAGAATCTCCTAGAAATATGGGATTATGTTAAAAAGGCAAAATCTGTGAATTACTGGTACCCCTGAAAGGGAGGGGAAGAAAGAAAACAACTTGGAAAACATATTTTAGGATATTGTCCATGAAAACTTTACCAACCTTGCTAGAGCAGCCAGCAGTTTTAGGAAATACAGAAAACTCCTGCAAGATTCTACACAAGAAGATCATCCCCAAGACACATCATCATCAGATTTTCCAAGGTTGAAATGAAAGAATGTTCAAAGCAACTAGAGAGAAAGAGCAGATCACCTACAAAGGGAACCTCAACAGGCTAACAGTGGACCTCTCAGCTGAAACCCTATGAGCCAGAAGAGAATAAGGGGCTATATTCAATATTCCTAAAGAAAAAATCTTCAGTCAATAATTTCACATCCAGCCAAACTAAGCTTCCTAAATGAAGGAGAAATAAGATCCTTTTCACATAAGCAAATGTTTAGGGAGTTCATTACCACCAGAACTGTCTTACAAGAGATCTTGAAAGGAGCACTAAACATAAAAAGGAAAGACTGTTACCAGCTAATACAAAAACACACTTAAAAACACACAGACCAGTGTCACTGTAAAGCAACCCCACAAGGAAGCCAGCATAGTAACCAGCTAACGACACAATGACAGGATCAAATCCATACATATCAATACTAACCTTGAATGTAAATGGGCTAAATGCCCCAACGTTTTTTTTTGAGACAGAGCTCACTCTGTCATCCAGGGTGGAGTGCAGTGGCATAATCTTGGCTCACAGTAGCCTCCATCTCCTGAGTTCAAGCACTTATGCCTCAGCCTCCCAAGTAGCTGGGACTACAGGTACACACCATCACACCTGGCTAATTTTTGTATTTTTAGTGGAAATGAGGTTTCACCATGCTGGTCAGGCTGGTCTCAAACTCTTGCCTTGGCCTCCCAAAGTACTAGGATTATAGGCGTGAGCTACCATGCCCAGCCTAAATGCCCCAGTTCAAAACCACAGAGCGGCAAGCTGGAAAAAATGTAAAACCCAATGATTTACTGTCTTCAAGAAACCTACATCACATATAATGGCACCCAGAGGCTCAAAGTAAAGGGCTGGAGGAAAATCTATCAAGCAAATGGAAAACAAAATAAAGCAGCGTTGAAATCCTAACTTCAGACAAAGCAGACTTCAAGCAAATGAAGATCAAAAAAGACAAAAAAGGGCATTACATAATGGCAAAGGGTTCCATTCAATAAGAAGTCCTAACCATCTTAAATATATATGCACCCAACATGGGTGCACCCAGGTTTATAAAGCAAGTTCTTAGAGACCTACAAAGAGACTTAGACTCCCACACAATAATAGTGGGAGTCTTCAACACTCCACTGACAGTATCAGACAGATCATCAAGGCAGAAAATTAACAAAGATATTCAGGACCTGAAGTCAACATTGGACCAAAAAAATATGATAAACCTCTACAGAACTCTCACCCAGAAGGAAAAAAAAACAGAATATACATTTATCTCCTCACCACATGGAACACACTCAAAAACAACCATATAAT
>CAUYQU010087196.1:0-82521 GCA_963574635.1 Cheracebus regulus
TTCCGTTACTGATGAGGAACTAGCGTCCTCTGTAGAAGGAGAGACTTTCTGATTTTGAGTGTTCTCAGATTTTTTATGGTGGCTTCTTGGCATCTTTATGGTTTTATCCATCTGTCGTCTTTGTAATTACCAACTTTCAAATTAGGTCTCTGAGTGGATGTCCAGCTTGTTAATTCCCAGCTCCGGAATCTATGTAATTTTCACTGTGGCGACCCACAGTGCTAGCTAAAACAGTAGCGTTGAAATTTTGCTTTTCTGCCCGGGAGTCTCCGGTCTGGCTTCTCAGTCCGTTTTTCAATCAGCTGGATGGACTGCTCTGCCTTCACAGAGCTCCAAACATCATCCAAAAGGAGACTCAGTCCGGTTTACTCTGCACCAAGAGCTGCCAAGCCGAGGCACTGGCAAAAAAGCTGCGCCAGCCGAAAGGGTCACACTGGCGACCCGGGGGGCTCCTCCGCTGGGAATGTCCTGGTCCGTGGGCAGCAAAAATTTATCAGTAAGTGTGGCTTTCACTGGCTCTCTGTGCTTTTACTGGGAGCTGCAATCCTGAGCTGCTAGTGATTGGCCATCTTGGATCTCTCTCACTAGACACTTTTTTAGAATTACATTGAACCTAATTTTTTAGAATTAATTTTAATTTTTTACAATTACATTGTAATTGTTGAATGTAATTCAACATCATATTGTTTAATAGCCCTGTTTTATAGCACAGGGAACTAAGTGTTGAAAAAATACTTGCTCAAAGCTAGGATCACAAACTTACATCTTCTATCTCTCAGGTCCATGATCATTCCATTTCAAATGATATTCTTAAACTGTTGTTTTTGTTTTCTATATTTTCTATATTACTATATTGAACTCTTTGACAATATTTACTATTTATTAAATGTCTTTAAATATTTTGAAATAGTATGCCATATTGTCAAACATACAAAAATATTTCAAATAAAAATATAATCACAACTGTATCAAACCTTCAGAAATTAAATCAAACTTTGAATAAAGATTAAATAATAGAGAGAATATAAATGCTTAGTGTTGACAGTTATCATAATGAGTATTTTTAAAGGAGGATACTTAATCCTTATATCAATAGCAACAACTCTTCTGTTTGGAAAGGTGGCAATAATTATTATTTTTTTAATGAATAATACACTTTTAACTAGAGAGACATTGTGGTGCATTAAAATTACAATAACATGAGATATCCAATATATTTTGCTTGTATTGTGATTTACACGTTAAGAGAGATTCATTCATATGAAAATAAATAAGGTATAGGTATAACTCTCAGGGGATAGAAACATTATATTTGATGATATCTAAACAATCCTAGTATTTCCTGAGATGGAGCCATAAAATTGTCAATTTCTCTTCTAAATTATGGTGTCCACAAAAACAGTTTTCTTTTACTCTAATGTTTTAGTGTTTGGTGCTGATGGGTCATTTTTTGTTTTGAAAAAATGACAAAATAAAAACAAAACCCTGTGTTCTTTAAATTACTCATCACAGTTTCTTAAGGGCATGTTGTTCTTCAATGTGGGAAGATATTTAGAATACTTTTTCCTTTCTTTTTATACGTCAAATCTTGGTATAAAGAATGTGGCAAATTTTCCTGATTGTCATGGTGGAATAAACTCTGTTCAGATCTTCTTGCAAAAATTGACACTTTCTCTCTGCTTAACAACAATGTGTCAGCTTCTCCATCCTACAGCAAAATGATCATCTGCACTGTCACTCGTATTGTACAATCATAGAGAATGACCTCAAGCCAGTGTGGCTGACTAGGTTATTCTTTCCTCTATTCAAGTGGAGTGCTGGTTGAAGACAAAAGTAGAAGTATTTATGTAAATCAAATAATATATTAGTCATAATTTTTATTTAAAACTTCGTTTTATGTGTTCGGAAATGGCCATTTGTTTTTGGTAATCATGTATTTGCATACATATAAGTGACAAGGTAAAGGTGAGAATGGGAAAATGATGTCTTTGTTTATGTTTTTCTAAATGTGTAACTTATTTGTAACTTAAGAATTTATTAAATGTGTCAGATAACCTTATTACATGGTAATTATGATTTAAAAATAAGTGTAAGAGGCATATCCAGGGGAAAAGTACAAAAGAGACATACCATGTTTCAGGAAAATAAAATGGGGGAGTGGAAGGAGAGTGTCCTTCACTTTCTTATCTGGGTTTACTAATGCTACAAGACAGTATTTAAGCACTGGTTTTCTTCCCTGATAAACATGCAGAGCCAAGTGACATGCAGCAAGGTCAGTGTACAGAAGCTTCTAGATATCAGAAAAGATGCTGACAATGATTCTAGCTCCCTTCTGCATGGGCTAAAGTAGAAATTAATGAAGGAGTTCATCTAAGAAGGCTATTAGCAAAACAAAGGAAGAATGTTTTGAACACTATATTTCTGGATATTAAAAAAATGAACTCAAGAAGGCTACATGTCTCTTACGAGTCTGAAATAATCAGATAGCATTGCCTGACTTAACTTTCTTGAATGTGTGGATTAAAATTTCTGAAATATTTTAATACTTCTTATATAATGTATTATCCATTTTAATACTGTGAATATATTTTACCTGGTTTTATTTCTCCAGTTGCACATATAATTGTCATAGAAGGTACCAGTAAAAGCAATGAGCTTCCTTTATCAGACAGGCTAGGTCAGGGCACTGGCCAGGAGTATGTGCTTTAATATCTTGGATCTAGCTTAGGTAAAATGGTTATCCCAAAGTGGCTAAAAACAAAATGAATTAGAGGACAGTTAAAGTTTAGGGGAGAAAGTGCATACTCAGGCATTACAAATGTTACTCTAATGATCAATTCTGAGTGGGGGCACAGAGCCAGGTACCAAGGACAAGATCAAAGAGTTGAATGACAGAGTAATACTTAAAAGAGCAGAGATGAAGGATGGAATCAAATACACCTGTTCTAAATATGGCTATAGACATTCAGCTCATTTCTTCCATTGTCTTATGATATCTTTCAAGTGTTTAAACTGATTTAAATAGAATACGTTTTGTTGTGCTTTCTTTTGGTGTGTTCGTTTTTTATTGGAAGCACTATAGCATAGTTTCATGGTACTAGAATGTCATCTTATTTAGAACCACTTGAGGAGTCTTTTAAAAGGTAGATGCCTGAATCTCATTTCCAGAGATTCTGACTTAGCAGACATAGAATCTGCTTTGTATTTAATACCTCTTCAAAATTCTTGATGCAGTTTTTTTTCCCATGAACTGAGAAAATATGATATCATAAGTAAAAGCATAAACTATGAGATTAGTTTTGAAGGTTAACTTCAACACATATTAAATGTGAGACTTTGAAACATCCTAACCCTGGTTCTCATCAACAATAAAATAGACTAAATAATAATTCCTTCACAGTTTTTAATGATTAAATCTAGATGTATGTAAAACACATGCTGCAGAGTATCTAATATTTTATAGATAGCTATGAACATAGATGAATCTATATATTTTTAATAAAGAAAAAGAGGACAAATTCAGAATTTTAATCCTCAGTTGTTCTAACCCCACCTCCCAAATGTGCCTGATTCCTTCTCTTTGCCTGATTGACGTATTACTCTGTCATTGCTGGCTCTGCTACCCTACTCAGAATTGTTCATTAGGGTAACCTTTTTAACGTCTGAATATGCACTCTCTCCCCTACTTTAACCACCCTGTAATTTTTTTTTTTTTAGCCACTTTGGGATAACTGTTTCACCTAACCTAGATCCAATATGTTAGAGCACCTACTCCTGACCAGTGTCTGACCTAGTCTGTCTGACAAAGGAAATCATTGCCTTTATTGGTACCTTCTATGACAATTATATATGCAATTGGAGAAATAAAACAAGATAAAACATATTCATAGTATTAAAATAAATAATGCTGTTATGTAAGAAGTATTAAAATTCTTTAGAAATTTTAATCCGCATAGTCAAGAAAGTCAAGTAAGGTAATGCTATCTGATTATTGCAGGTGCATAAGAGACACGTAGCCTTCTTGAGTTCATTTATTTTTTAATACCTAAAAATATAACCTTCGAAACATTCTTCCTTTCTCCATCCACCCCTAGTTTTTCTTATAAACTGGATTTTAGACATAGCATCTTAATGAAATTCATGTTCCATATGTTTGGAAACATTGAACATTTAACAACAGAAAAAAATTAAAAATTTTTCAAAAATGGTTCAGAATTAGCAGTTGGCATTATGATTTATCTACTAATGATTATATTATAAATCTCAGTACCACTGTTTACTGCCAACTAGCTCCTCATTTCTATTCCAAAAACTTGTTGATTGCTAATGAAAAACAATGATGATGGAATCTGATAACTCCAAGAAGAGATTACAAATTTTCACTTTGTCGAATACTCATCTCACATTTCCTCTTGAGTTTCCTAGTATTTAAAGTGCAAATTTAAAAAGTGGTCTTAGAATTCCCTGGTAAGGGATTGAATTGACATAAATATAATTCCCAGAAAAAAAAAGTGTGAATAATTAAATGAATGTGGAAAATCCTTTACATGAATATGTAGAGTAATTCACTGCTTTTATCTCTGTATGGAGTAGCTTGTTTCTACCTAATCATGGGAATATAAAAAAATAATTTTTTAAATTGGATTTCATGGGGAATAAAGAAAAGTTGATTAGTGAGTACAAACATACAGTTAGATAGAAGAAATAACCCTCAATATTCCACAGCAGAGTAGAATGACTAGAGTTAGCTACTATGTATTATACATTTCAAAGTAGATAGAAGAGAGGACCTGAAATGTTAGGAAAACAAAAAAATGATAAATTGTCAAGTGATGGATACTTCAAATACCCTGACTTAATCATTACACATTCTATGCATGTTACAAATACTCATACGTATCCCCATAAATCAGTAAAATATTTTACATTAATGAAAAATTTGCTTTCACCCCTATAATTTTCCATAGGTGTGATCTGTAATTAGTGGGATCAATTTCATTAAAAATTTGGTCAAATTAGTGAGAAAAGTGACATTAAAAATAAAACAAAATGAGTAGTTTGAAACCCTGTATAAGATCTGCTTTCAAAGTGATATAAAGGATGATAGGTGGACTTCAAGTGCCTTCCTGATAGTTACCAACTGCGTAAATAAGGACACATCTCTTTCATTATTACCCGCAATTTACATGTAATTCCAAATCTATTCATTCTTCATATTACACATATCTACTTACTGGCGTATTAACAAGATAATGGTTGCCAAAATATAATATTCTTAAGATGAAATTTTCAATGAATGCCTATGATTATTTTTGGGTTATAGATAATGTACAACCAAGTATAAAAGAGAGCTGCATTAACTAATAACTACCATACATTTAATAAAATTATCAACCTATTTTAATAATGATGTTGCAGATTTTATATAAACATGTAAGCTCATGTTCAGTAATAGTATAATTATTAAATTGATCATATATGTTTATCTCTAATTATCATCTGGATTATTTTTTCTATTGAGAAGAAGGAGTAAATGAGATATATAGATGTTTTGACTTGACAAAGATTAGAAACAAAAATGAGTATAAGGTTTGAATTTCTCATTTTTCAACAAATTATTTTGAAGTATAGAAACTTTATTTAAAACTACTCATTTTGTTTTCTTTTTAATATCACTTTTCTCACTAATTTGACCAAATTTTTAATGAAATTGATCCCACAAATTACTAATAATATAAACCATGTTCTGTGAGACTGTACTTAGAGTATCTTGGAGGTTTGTTTTTAGACCTGGCTATACCTGAATATGACAGTCTAAGCCTTTGGGCAAATAGCTTTTAATTTTCTTCCTTCACAAGTGAATTTCTTCATCTGCAACTTGAGGGGAATGAACTAAATGATCTTTGTTTATTGCAGATCGATGCTTCTAAGACACTACAAATTCACACAAGATGTGTCAGTTGAAGGGAAAAAATCAAGCTAACTGACTAGATCAGCCTGTTGAGAAACTAAGCAACATCAGTAATGTGATGTTTTCACAGTTGTGACATTGCTGCCACAAGCTGCTTTTCCTTTTAACAAAACTGATTCTGAAGTTCCTATAAAGAAGTAATATTTTATCTAATTGTAAAAGACACCCAAATTATAAATCCTGATAGCTGGTGAACAAATATATAGTTGAAATGTGAAAGAAAGTGCAAATGGAAATATCAAACAAAAGTAACAAAAATTATTTATTACTAGGAATTCAGCACGGCACTTTTCAATTTTCACCCAAATATTAGGAACATTAACAGACATTTTAGCAACAATCTAATGTCCTCCTCAAACAGAGGCAATGTTGCTAGAAGGTACATTGAATTGTAATAGGGAGTATTATCTAGGAACATTGAATTCTCAATGATTCTTGAGTGGAAGTTTGGACATCTGTACATTCTGTGCTCCTAAAATTAAAGCAGAAGCTGAAATTAGGCAAATTTCTCTCTTTGTGGCTTTTTTATATTGATAGTAGTGCAGGGGGAATGTGTGTAAATAATGCTGGTAATGGGAAATGTTGGGACTTTCATGTTTTGAAGGTGGAGTTAATGTCCCACAGAAAAGATTATGCTTCTCAAAAAATGTCAGAGGCTCATCTAGATTGCCACCTTACTAACCTATGAGATATTAATTTTTCATTACACAAAATCGACAACTCCACTGAAACCAACTTATTTTCATGCTGAACTTATGCTTGATTGAGCATTGGTTTACAAAGATGTGACCAGCTACAGTCTTATCTCTCAACACTGTGAATTCCTTGATAACACAAAAACAATGTAAATTCTGGAAAACACTTTACGTTTTACTTTTGTAACGTTCTTTAACCATTTATCATGTACTTGTGTTTATTTATTTATTTATTTGTTTTCTCCCAGAAATGTGAATACTTGTGGTTAGATTATAATTTCAGTAAGAAACAGTGAAACGTGAAGGGAAAACAAAAAAGATAGTATAAATTCAAAGCCTATGTGTATATATATGTACGTATATGGTTATATAGTCTTAAAATTTTTATATATAATTATAGTTTTATATTTATGTCGTATAGTTTATATAGTATAGTATTAGTTTGTTTATATGTATTATTTATAGAACCATATATGTGGTAAAATTTTAAAACAACCTGAACCCATCAGAATTTTGACAGGCATGGAATTGTCCCTGAGGCTTCACACAGTGAAACTGACAATGAAGATGATTATATCCACCAGAGTTAAATCTGTAGTAAGCCTCCGCAGTCACTCCAAAAATTTAGAATGTACTTGTTTACTTATTTTAGATATGGATTTCATATTTGAGAAGATTCACGAGTCTAAACTTTGCCAAATCTTGTGAACTCTCTGCAGTAATATTTTAAAATCACACATAGATATTTTGGATATAAAAAATATTAGAACTGTTTGCAAATAAGGTGGGAATTCTTGACTAGAGACTAGGCAAAGAAATTAAAATGAATGTACAGAATCTTCTCCACTTACAATTAGGTTATGTCCTGATAAATCCATCACACTTTGAAAATATTGTAAGTTGAATGTGTGTTTTCTCAACTTACAATTTTCAATGTATAATGTAAATTGAAACTCCATCTTAAGTTGTAACTCCATCTTAAGTTGAGGAGTTTATTGAATGCATATCAGTCTCCCAGCACTGTAAAGTAAAAAAGTACTAAGTCAAATCTTCCTAACTGAGAGGCCATCTTTATAAACATAGATGCCTTCTTGTAGGTCACTTTCTAAATTGTGTTTTAAGGCAAAATGTAGGTTATAGGAGAAAATTTGGTGAATCTTGCTTTGTTTTTACTGAAAATGAGAGATATGTGGTTTTCATAAGGTGTGGTCATCACACATAACTAGAATGTTATATTTTAACATGCATGAAAGTCATTTGGGAAAATTAATGCAAAGACTGAATGCTACCTATTTATCTTATATTGGGATGTAATGGAGACATTCATGTTTATTGGTCAGAATGAAGAGATCTATGAAGATACACGTATGTGTTACCATCTCACAATTAATAACTAGTGAAGAATTTTTCAAAAAGATACGAGTATTTTGTATTCACACCATTTTTTAGAAAAATACATATAGACCTATACTATGACGTTAAATGGTAGTGAAGTGGTGATCTAAATCAGTGGAATTACATGTCTTGAAGATACTATCAGTCACTCCAGCATTCGTAAGTATATTATCTAAAAAATTCTTTCAAAGTAATTTTTTTCAATGTGCTCAATGGTGATGGATATGATATAAAGTTATGAAAAATCAGGAGTTAGATTTTTATTTGAGGGTGATTTGTAATAAAATAGGAAGCATGTTTTATTAACCAAATGCATGATGATTTAGCTGGGGTACAGAGTTACACTGAGTGTTTTAGATCAAGGTTCAATTGAGAATTTTCTTGAGAAAAAAATTCATCATAGGTAAATAACTAGATAAGGTAAATAAATATATACTAATTTTTTTATAGTGTTTCACAGAGTTGCTTTATCTAGAGATTTTTTTGCCTAGGTTCAAATATTCTCAAACCAAATTTACATAATAAATCTGTCATTATTTGCCACATTATGGTCAAGGATATAAATTTTTGAGAGTTGAACAAAAATTATTGTTGGCGCAGAATTATAGCATTTGGGATTAAAGACGAGTGGGGATTGTATTTCTTCACTGTGGAAGATGTTGGATTATTTCCCTTAGACAGGGGTAGTACTTATGCCTTGTTGACTATTGGTTAAATGTCTACTTCACTTTGGCCACCTGCCAGGTATTAGATGACATAATATTGAGTAAAACAGATGTGATTGGCCCACTCACTGATGATAGGTAGAAATTACCTATTGTATAATTAAATAAGTTAAATTCAAATTTTAGTGTGCTTCATTTTTAAAAAAGAAAACATATGGTATCATGAAAGCCTTAGGAGGGGATACCCTGATAGTAGTTATAGATAACATTAATTGAGCACCTACTGCATGCCAAACACTTTTCTAAGCACTTTACATGTATCTCACAGAAGCCTTACAAGAACTCGTGGAAAAGGTATTACTTCTATTATTTTGATTTTAATTACAAGAAAATTGTAATACCAAATGGTTAGACAACTTGCTCGAGCTCTCACAGCTAGTCAGAAGCAGAGGCAAGATCACAGCTCAATGCCTACACTCTGAAATATTTTTCTGTTATCCTGTGACAGACAAGAGACAACATCTTATTCGATACTCAGGACTCATTGAGAGGAAATGTCTTGGCCACAGACATAAACTCTAAAGTTGATGGTAATGAAAACTAAGAGTTTATGAAATACCTTATTGGAGAGCATGCTTTGAATATGTAAAGAGCCCAAGAAAAAATTCTTGTGACACTCCAATATTTCAAGGTTGAGTAAAGGAAAAGAAGCCAGCAGAAGAAGCAAAGGGGGAAGAAATCCAATAGTGGTGATAAAGCAAGATGATGTTAAAAGTCAAATAAAAAGATGATACTTTAAATTATATTTTGATTATAGTTATATGATAGATTTTAGGAGCATCATTAAGAACATTTTCAATGACATGAAGGAGGACAGTTTTGAGCAGACTGAAGATTCAACAAAAAGTGAGAAAATTTGAAAATGTATCAATTGTCCCAAACATTTTCTGCAAAAGAGAAGAGTCAGAGCAGTAGGTGGAAAGGAATTCAGAGTAAATTTTTTTTTAATTTAATATTATTACTTTCAATAAGACATGATCTAGATGACAGGGCGAAATGTAATATATAAGTGTGAACATAACCATTGCCAAAAATAGACTTCTCCTATGTAATAGGAGAAAAATGTATTTAAATTAATACACTTAGATATTACAAATTTAAAGTACATTAAGTTTTAAATGCAGTATAATCACTCCAATGATAAAAACAGTTACCATCCCAGGTAAATGAATTTGGATGTTGCAAACTTTTTCTGCAGAAATGACTCAGTGAAAGTTTGAGTCATTAAACTTAAAGAGTTGGTTTGAGGGTTATGGTATTTGATCAAGAGGACACAGAAAAGAACATATTTTGCTTAACTGAATTAACAGATACATGAAATGCCCCAGTGTTTCTAGGTAATGCAAATTATTTTCCTTGTGATCTAGTAGACTCAGGAGTGGAAGCCACAGTCTTTTGAGAATTGAATCTGATAGAAAGGTGGACTAAGTATCCGTGCTATACTTAGGCAGCTGAGCTGAACTCTATATGTGATAGAAAACTGTTGACTAGTTTTAAGCGAAGAATAATATAATTACATTTGCATTTTGGAAAGATTATTCTGTTGGCTTTTGAAAGAGCACAAGCTAGGAGCTTGTTCCAATAACCCAGTTAATTTATCTTATGTAATACCTTATTTCGCCTTAGAGAGTTGCAATGGGCTTATTTACAGCCATCACTATGGCAATAGGCTGGTATCATAAAAACATGAATCTAGGGACTCTCACATGTACTTATACTTTCCATCAATGGCTCATAGAGAATGATACATTGCCCAACTCTTTTGCATTTTACATGCATCTTGTAGCCTACTTAAAATATAAATTACATGACATCAGCTTGGACCGAGTTAATTATAAAAGATGGTTTAAAATATTATGTAATATTGGGGTTTGAAATAATGAATGCAACATATATCATATTCATTTCTCATATTTTACAGTATTGCATTGGAAGTTAAAGAGATCAATATATTACACCATTCTGCCCCTGGCAGTCTTTTCCACCCCATCTGCCAATCCAAATGTTAAATTGTAGAAACAACCAAAAATGGCCCTCTTGGTAGCCAGACTATAGCAGTGGTTTTTCAATAAAACACAAACTATTACTATATAATGTAGAAGACATCTGGTATTCAGTCTGGAAAAGCAGTGCTCCAAAAAAATGAGGATAAGTGAGAACCAAAAAAAGAGAGAAGTTGAATAAACACAATAAAATATATTGATTTCAGAATATTACATTTCAATGTTTTTACAAACAAAATCATTGTCAATAAATTGAACTCTCAACTAAGAAAACAGTGGGTCAAGGCCTCAGAGAGGAATAGACCACACAAACAAACCACTTTGAGGTCCTTGGATCTCCGAACCATAAAGCTGTACCAAATGCTGAGGTACTCTTAAGTGGACTAAAGAGATGGGCACCAGTAAAAACAAAAAGGAAAAACTGCTCTGGCCTTGATCTTCCTCATAGCTGCTCCCTGTCTCTTCCCTTTAAATGAACTTTTCTACATATTCCCAGAAGATGCTGGTCCAACTCTGCCTAAGAACTTCAAAATTCAGGGTTTGAATGGGAGATGGGAGCAATCAGCTGGTGGCTCATTTCAAAGCAGGAGTGAGATAAGAACCATGTAGGAAAAATCAGTCAAATTACCCACTTTCAACATCCTGGAAATTGTGAAATACAATGAAAGAAATCATTGACTAGAAAACTTACACCGTAGCTATAAATCTGCTCTGCTACTTTCTAAGTTCGTATGTATGAGAGAGAGAAATACTTGTACATCATTATAGTTTTTGTAGCATGAAAGTATATTTGTAAAAATTATGTTAGTTAATTGTAGACCAAGAATTTACCATGTATATTTTAGAAATTAAGGAAATGCAAGGACATAACAATTGTAATTAAATGACAGAACTTTTATGTTTAATATAATATTGAAGGCTAATTTTTAAAATTAGTATATTTGTTAATTATTATAGTGATTCCTTATCCTGCAAAGACAGTTTTCTGATATAAAATGAATGGCTCACAAATAAGCACAGAAGGCCACTAAAGGGAGTAATTTCAAATATCTTTCAAAGCCTCACTGAACTTTGAATTTTCCTCATATTAGTTTCACAATCCATGGCATATTAGAAACATCAGTTAATTCATTTATATACTTCTTCATTCATTTAGTCACTTGACACATTCTTGAGTGCTCACCATGTACTGTGGCTGATACAAAAATAAATAATATTATTTCTTTGATGAAAGGCATATTGACAACTCCAACAAATAAAGCTGACAGCAAAATAGCAGAGGCAGAGGTCATTTAGGAGTGACATCAGCAGGGTAGCAGATAGGAGGTTCCACTCTCATATCTCCCCACAGACGCAATAATTTGGCAGCGATTCATGAACAAAAATGCCTTTCAGGTAGCTTTGGGATCTAGGTAGAAGGTTGACTAATAAAAATGTGGAATAGCCAAAAGAAGAGGAACATTTTGAGAAGCTAGACCCATCCCCAGGTGGGACTATGGTCAGTGAGCCCATAGTCTCAGCTACAGACCTGAAAATGACCCCAGCCCTCTAAGACTAAAATATGTTTCAGCTACATCTGTGAGTTCAATTCAAAAGGCTTATTTAATTTCCAGCTGGGTTTCTCCTTTGACTTGTGATGTCTAGGTCTTTCTCTCTCTCCCCTTGTCTTTTTCTCTCTTTATCTCCCTTTCTCTCCTCCTCCTTTTTAATTTTCAAATAATTATAGATAATAAAAAGTTTTCAAAAATAAGAAACAAACCCTTTAGATTGCACTAATGTAAATATCTTATATAATTATAGTGCAGTTATGAAAACTAGAACATTGATTTTGATGCAATACCATTCATTACAAAAATACCTCATTCAAAATTTACTGCTATTTTTTCCCTCTGGTAGCATTTTTTCCTACTCTAGGATTGTAAATTGCATTTAATTTTTATTTTTCAGTTTACTTCAATCTTTCACAATTTTTTAACTTTTCTTATCTTTCACTACCGTGGTGCTTTTGAAGAGTATGGGTCAATTATTTTGTAGATTGTTCCTTAATTTGTATTTGTCTGATGTTTTTTCATGATTAGACTGATGTCACAAATTTAGACAAATTTAGATGGAGTCTCACTCTGTTGCCCAAAGACATGGTACATATATCAGTACATCATATCAGATAGCATGTGATGACATTTCTACCAATAATATTAAACTTTATCCTTTGGTTTATGTACTGCTTTTTGGGTTTCTCCATTGTTAAGCTTCTATTGTGTTCTTTATTATTAGTAAATATGCAGGAAAAAATACTTTGAGACTATTCAAACATCTTCTTTCTCTTCACACTTTCATCTAGTCTTTTCTGGTTTATGCATTTATTCATAAGTTTGACAATGGTCTTCTCCATTTGTTGGCTTAGATTGGCATATCACTCAGTGGTTAGGATCTTGGTCCTTATGGCTGGACTGTTAAACATATATTATCTTAGGTCTAACAATGACACTATGCCTCAGATGATGTTATCATCAGTACTTTACAAATAACAATTTGATCATGGAATAACGTACCCAACTCATTCAGTATGTAGTGGGGTCATATTTCAAACTTGGGTTATCTGACTCCAGGGATCATTTAATAAACTACTACTGTTGGACCAACTCCCAAATGAAAGTATAATTATAAACTATACTTAGTGCTACAAGGAAATAGTATAGGATGATATGAGAACATATACCAGTGTGATGAGATTCACTGAGAACAGGCAGAATTTTTTCCTATGTTAGAGAGCAACCTATAACAAGAACTCAAAATCTTCAAAATCTCTACTCTCTCCTTTACAATGAGTAGCATTGGGCAATTTATTTACTTTCTCTGCCTTAGTGTCCCCATTATTAAAATGAAAGTAACAATTATTTCTATAATGTACAGTTTTATAAATATTAAATAAGGTAATACATGAAAAGAACTTTGAAAGTATTTAGCATATAGAAAGCATTAAATAAATATTTTTAAAAATGGAAATGTTGAAGGATCTAAAGGATGAAAATATGTTAACAAAATGGAACGTCAAAATTCTGGTTAAAGGCCTAGGACTTATGAAGAGTAGGAATTATGTTGTATTTTAAAAAGTGAAAGAAACCTGGGGTGGGAGGGATGCTAGAACAGAGCAGCGGGTACAGTGTTGGAAGATGAAGATGTACATAAAGTTAGGAAAGACTTTTAACAATGCTAAGGATTTGAGACTCCTTATTTCCATCCTAATGATGGCCTTTTAACAATTTAATTTTTATTTTTTACTTCTTTGAGGTGGAGTCTCATTCTGTTGCCCAGCGTGGAGTGCAATAGGGCCATCTCAGCTCACTGCAACTTCTGCCTCCCAGGTTTAAGCAATTCTCGTGCCTCACTCTCCCAAGTAGCTGGGATTACAGGCATGCACCACCACACGCAGCTAATTTTTATATTTTTAGTAGAGATGGGGTTTCACCATGTTGGCCAGGCTGATCTGGAACTCCTGATGTCAAGTAATCCGCCCACCTAGGCCTCCCAAAGTACTAGGATTATAGGAGTGAACCACCATGCCCAGCCTTTTAACAATTTTAAAACCAAGCAGTTATGTGATCTGATATCTAGCTTAAAAATATTCTGGCTGTGGTCTAAAATGAACAACTAGGTATTATCCTACTATAATTCTGTTTCTGAATATAGAATTTTTACAATTTTAATCACATTTTTCTAATTTTACCTTTGCAGTAAATCCATGGCATAGGTTCTTTTATTATATGTATTCTACATCAAGAAAAATGAGGTGTAAAAAGATTAAGTATAAACAATTCTAAACAATTCCTACCTGTACAAACAAGTTGTAAAACCCAATTAAATACAGGTTTACCTAACTACCTGGACCTAAACTATAATGTACTTTTATATAATTTATATAACCTAATTTGTGGACATGAACCTAATTTGTATAAATTATTATAATCTAGTCTATTTTGCTCTCATTTATTTATGATACTATTATTTAGGCAACTGTAATGATAATCACCATTAAAATATTATGCCAGTATTCAATATTACATGGATATCTTATTTTTTTTTGTTTTTAATTTTAATGATTTAGAAAATGACTTTTCTTTAACTCGATATTTCATCATATTCATAGATTTCTGGCCTTTTTTTGTTTTCAGATCTCTTTTTCTAGAACCATGATCTGGAGTATAATCAATCATGATTACTGATCTTTAGCTCCTGCAGTTCATAATTTGGTTGCTAAAAATGCTTTTATTTTACTTGGAACAGTCAGATTTTTAGAGTGTTTCTTGGTTTATTGGACAGGACCGTAAAGTAGCTTGAACAAGAGGGTAACATGGAGAGACAGTGGGTTTGGCATTAGAAGTGGCAACATCAGGAATCTCAGCAGGGGTGACAATATTTTGAGACACTTCACAAGTATCACATCATGAGTCCAACCTGTTCAGGTCTCTCTTGCCTAGGGAGACCGGTTCTTGATTAATATCAAGTCAAGTGTTTTGTCCTTGTAAGATTTTACTTCATAAGCCTGAAGTTAAAGATAAATTTTCTTTTTATCTGTAACATTTTATCTTCCATTTATAGATGGAGGGTTTTTTTCCCACAAGTGAAATTTAGTATGCTGAATCTCTTTTGATATAAAAGTTGTTGATAAGAGAGTACTCCCCACAAGTGAAGTTTAGTATGCTAAATCACTTTTGATTTAAAAGTTGTTGATGAAAAGGGAGGAGATAAACAAGAAAAACACAATAAAATTTTAACTGAAGATAGAAATTTACAGTGAATGTACATGCCTGGGGGTAATATTGATTTCCTCTTCTATAGTGGGATTTTAGCATAGAGTAAATTTTATTTTTTCACTGAAGCCATGTAGAACACATGTGTTCTGGGCCCTTACATGGTGCCAGTATCAACAGAACAGATAAGCTGTTGTTTAATATGCATGAGCAGAAGTTTTGAAGTTGGATATGTCAGGTCTGCGGCTAGTGTCAACTCTGACTGTGACCTTAGCCAATTCAATTCATTCAAACTCACTGAGCATCAATTGCCTTGGCCATAGTTACCTATGTTCCTGATGCCAGCAGTATGCAAACACCGTTTATCTTTGATGATAGGAGTTTATTATTAGGATCTGTGGGGAAAAATCACTGTACAGAAATCTGTGTTAGCAATTTTATAATAACACAGATTGCAGAGCTTAAAAACTGTTATGATGTGGCTAAGAGATAAATAGAAAAATAATTAAACATCAATGATACATCATCGTACTTTGTTCAAAGTACTTTGTTCAAAAAAGCACATGGGGCAATTTCTTCAGAAGAAGACTGTGTATGTTTTCTTCTTCAAACATGGAGATTAAAATACTAAACTCAAAACTTTGCCAGGAAGTTTAAAATGCTTATGTACTGGATACACAAACACTTACTTATTATAAAATATTAGGTAAAATATGAATGATAGTTATATCATTATCAAGAATTGATTTGAAATAATTCTGTGTATTTTCTAATGCTCTGTAAGCTGTGAGCAAAGCTATCTCATTTAACTGATTAAAATGTATTCAATTTTATTTATTACTAAGGTCCCAGTTAGAGTCAGTTTTTAAGTAACAATAAGATTTTAGGGAAATTAATGACATGATGCTATTTGCCCAATACAGTTGATTCTCATTATTCATGGATTCTATATTTGCAAATTACCAAAATTTGTTTGTAACTCCAAAATTAAAATATGTTGCATTTTCGCAGCTATTTACGGACAGAGTGAGAAATTGTATGTGCTCATTACACACACCTTCCCAGCTGAGATCAAATAAGAGATACTCAGGCACTCTGGCTTCTGGTTTCTGCTCTCATACTGTATCCTTCTTTGCTATTGTCAAATTATTCACATTTTTGTGCTTTTGTACTTTTTGTTGATGATTATACTTTTTAAAGTGGCCCATGTGCATTGTGCTGAAGTGCTGCTTAGGGTTCCTTAACTCGGAAAGGCTGAGATATAACTTACAGAGAAAACACATATTTTAGATAAAATTCATTCTGGCGTGAGTTATAGTATTGTTGGCTGTGGGTTCAAAGGTAATGAATCAAAAATATATATTAATATTAAAGAAAGGTCTTTAAAAAGAAATATGTCTAAAACAAGGTTATGTATTCATCAGATGATGAAAATGTTGTGACCAGAGGCTGTATTTCCCCTAGCAGCCATCATCAGAATTTGCTAATTCATGGTTCACAGTTGCTTTATAGAACTTAACTACCAGGAATAAAAAGAATTGACTGCACTTATTTCTCCTGCTCTACTTTGTATTCCTGCCTGGCATGGAATGAGAGAGGGAGAAAATACATAAAATGTAGAAGAAATTTACCTTTGTGAACTAAGATTCAGACTCAATTCATGCAACACAATCACTCCAGCAGCAATCAGAGCAATAAAAGAAAAACTTCTGGGAGGGATGTTGCAGAACAAGGCATAAGAAATGTTGAGAATGGGGAGTTAATCCTCCTTTTCACTGACTGTGTTACATCTGAATGTTTAGTGTAACTCCAGAGCCATGTTTCAAGTAAATATTTGCTTGATGGCCTCACCTAAAAGACCATATGCTTCTTAAGGGCAAAGACTATACCTTATGACATTTGAGTTTTTGCAAGGTCACAGCAAGATATAAGTAAAATCATCATCAAAATCGAGTCATTATTTATATCTCAATGGCTCTTCTTCTGTCGCCTAAAATAATCCTACAAGTATTCCCAGGAATCCTGGAGGATATTACAGGAGCTCATTGACACGTCTGGCTCATTAGAGTTACCACCGGACCTATTTTTTTTCATTGTTGCTTCCTTGGCTTTGATCCTTTTTCCATGTGTACCACCATGTCTCCTGACACTGTATCATTTTCACACATCACTGCTGATTCTGCTGGTTACCGACACCGATGTCACAACCCATAGCACAGTTGACGAATTAACAGAATATGACTGACTCTGCTGCTCCCTCTGTTCAACACCATTGCTCTGTTTTTCAGATACTGCTCTCTCTATTCAGTCGCCCTATCCATAAGAAACTTCTATGTGTCAAGGTTATGTGATTGTCTGTGATGATGTGGAATAGTATTCCCTTCTCACGTATTTTATACATTAACAGAAAATCACCTCTCAAACCACAGTCTTATAAAAATTTTAGCAAAAAAAAAAAAAAGAAAAAGAAAAAATCCCAGCTTTGAGTCATTCTCTCATACTAGAACTCAGCAGAAATCTATGGGGAATTTATATGAGCAACTAATTGTCAAACATCATGCTATACAAAGAATCTTTTCAACTCTGGATTATGACACCTTTTCTGGGTCCAAAATTGATTGTATGGTATTATGATTAAGAGTGTAGGTTCTAAGCCTTACTGACTGTGTTTGGACATGGACTTTACTACATAGTTGCTGAATGATCTTTGGCAAATTATTTATCCTCTTTCTGTCTCATATCCCATATATATAAACCAGTATACTATTATCAACCATATCACATTGTATACATGAAATATATACAGTTTTTGTATATCAATTGTACTTCAATAAAGCCGGTAAAAAATTCAGCCACATAAAATGTGTGCTCCAATAAAAAATGGTACCACCTGAAGAGATCTGTGGAATTAAATTTGCTAGCCTGTGTATATGGGCAGCATTTAAATCAAAATGGCATTATTAAACACTCAGTGAGTTTTAGTTATTAGTTTTCCTTTAGGATGTGTTCTCGCTTCATGCAAATTGATGTGAATTAGATTTATTTACCTCATCAGTTTCCAAGACATGCCTAGATATGTCTAAACAGTAGGCTTGGAGACATACATCACTGCTTCTTCCAGCACTTAGCAGCTAGGATATATTAAATGCTCAGAATATATATGACAAATAAATGATAGGTATGGATATGCAGAAGGCATAAATATGTGTAGAAAGAGCATATGTCACTAATACACTAATATGTCATTAACACTAGTGATTTTAGTAGCAGAGACTAGAGAACTCTAACCTGCCTAGTGACAAGCAAAGTGCCTGGAATATTGTTAGTGCTCAGTAAATATGTCTTTACTTAAAAATGGTATCTAACACTTATTGAATAATTACCCATTCTGTGCACTGTTGAACATCTATATCTCATTTAACGGTCTATATAATTTGTTCTTTTTGCTATTTCCATCTTGTTGATGAAGAAATTAAGGCAGAAAGAGGAAGTGTATGTAATCTCTCTTGACAAGCTATCTCTCAAGATGACACAGCTAAAATAGGTAGGTGTAGGGAATCACAAGTTGACTGTATATAACAACAGCATGAATTTATATATTGTTAACAGGAGAAAATACAAATGAATTAATAAATAAATGAAAGTTTAACAAGAGTGTGAATGTTAAAACTTGAGCCCTCATGTCAACTTCTCTGGATTTAAATAAAAACTCCCTTATTAAATGATTATGAAAAACCACATGATTTGACTGTTCTTGTTTCCATACCTTTCAAAAAAGGATAAACATAATATATGTCACGTATGTTATGGAGGGTTTTAAAAGGAAAAAAAGGAGGGGGGCAGGTGCGGTGGCTTATCCCTGTAATCCTGGCACTTTGGGAGGCCAAGGCGGGTGGATCACCTGAGGTCAGGAGTTTGAGTCCAGACTGGCCAACTTGACAAAACCCTGTCTTTACTAAAAATACAAAAATTACTTGGGTGTGGTAGCATACCCCTATAATTCCAGCTACTAGGGAGGCTGAGGAAGGAGAATTGCTTGAACCCAGGAGGTGGAGGTTGCAGTGAGCCAAGACTGCACCACTTATCCAGTGCCTGGTACATAGTACATGTTTTTAAAATAGCCACAATTATCATTTCACTTGTTCTTAATTTTACCATGCTCATATTTCTTATTTCATATTTTGTTTACTTACAGACAAGGTGAAAAGATTAAATTACATTTGTGATACATGTTTATTTTAAAGATTACCCATTCAAACTAGTTATAAAATAGTTCATTGGTTAAGAATGCACATGTCAGTTCTTTGGAATGCTAACTGCTATGAAACGATTGATTGTATAATTATTTAGAGAAATAGGGATTCTATTCAACTCTTGTGGACACAAGTGAAACAACAGAATAAATACATACCTATACTGTTCAAACAGAGTTTGTTTTTGAAAGAACTAGAAAATGTGAATCAGACTATTCTGAGAAATCTTTGTGTGAGAATAATAGCAAAGCTCTACAGTGTTATTTGCTATGGTCATATCTGTTCTAACAAAGGCACTTTAAATAACACAGTTTACAAAAATGGCTTAAGATAGAAATAATACATTTTCTTCTGAGAGTGGTACAGAATGAGAGAATGTTTATTTATCTGTTGTTGCCACTTTGATCATTTCCCTTTACAATACAGACATCAGCAAAGATGTCAACCTGAAACAAATATTTCAGGATACTTTCTGGTTTGGAGTACAAAGGCAGTTATTCCAAGATGTTCTGAATGTGGTCTGCACAGATGAACAGTTCCTGGGCTACAATTGTGAAATTATGCCATAATTAGTACATTTTTGAAATACAAGTTAACATATACTTTGCTGATAAACTTTTATATAAATGGATGTTCTAATTTAAATCTATATCTTAAATTGAGACTCAATTCTTGAAAACTGCAAATCAACTTAAGCCTGAAGTTTAAGGTTCTTATTAAACCTAATCATTGAGGTCTCCACTATCATAGTCTTTTACAATTTATGTATAAATAATATGTTTCTTTAGACTACCTTCATAATATTAGTTGTTAGTTGTATTCAAATGTTTTATTTCTACCACTCTAAGAGCATCTCAGGAAAGGGAACTTCTTTATTCTTCAAAGATATATTCCCTTGTTTGGCACATTTGGGGTGTGCAATGAAAGAAAATCAATAATGTCACAAGTAATTTATGATCAATAGTAAATTAATGAGTGTTGAGATAAATTGAAATACTTATTAAAAATGCTAAACATTTCTCATTATGTTAATTCATATATATTTTTATTTAAACAAATCTTACTTTTGCAAAAAGTAGCAATGTTCAGGAAGCTTACTGCATCCTATACTTTGGTAAACACACAGCTGGTTCTTCATGTCACTAATATGATAGTTTAACGATAAATATTACAAAACATCTTAAGGCATGGATAGCCTCTCTTATAAATAACAGGCACTTCTGGGTGAATCAATACACCAGGAGGCCTATGATGCAGCTAATTTAAAGTAGTGCTGAGTGATATGAAGAATGAGTAAAACAAAGTAAAGGAATAAAGAGTGGGTAGAACTGCAGTGGGTTTTCTCTTTTTAATAAGGTGGTCAGGGAAAGCCTCTATGAGGAAGAAATATTTAAGTAGAACCCTAAATGAAGACATGAACAGCAGGGTGACATGCGAGGAAGGAAAACATTCTGATGCAAGAAACAAAGTTCAACTCTCTGAGGCAGGAATTGACTCTGATTTCTTAACAAACTTAAGAAATTCGGGAAGGACAGTGTGATCCAGACAGAATTAGTATGGCTAAAGCAAGAAGAAGGTACTGAAGTGATGTTATTTAAAATTTTAAAAGACTTCTTTAATGGCAACATGGAGCCTGGACTAGATTAGAATTAAACTCCTAAGGTTGGCATTGATGTAAAATGATGGAAGAGATGATGGCAGCTCAGACAAAGATGGTAGTGGCAACAATAAAGGAAAAGGGCTAGATTCAAGATATGCTTTGAAAGTTGATTCATCTATTTAGCCAAAAACATAGAATCCACTGGTCAAAGAGATGTCTGTTGCAGTGTTATTTGCAATAGGCAAGATATATAATCAACCCAAGTGTGCATCGTGAATGAATGGATAAAGAAAATGTGATATGAACACACAGTGGATTACTATTCATCTTAAGAAAGAAATCCTATCAACTGCAACAACATGAACCTGGAAGATATTACGTTAAGTGAAATAAGCCTGCCACAGAAACACAAACACAGTGTCTTTGGGGGATTGATTCCAGGACCACCTTCTCACCCTGTGGTGTACAACCAAATTCTAACAGACTAAAGTTCAGTGTTGGCCCTGAGGAACCCATGTATACCAAAAGTCAGCTCTCCTTACGTGCAAGTTTTACATCCCTTAATTACTGTATCTGAGTTTGGTTGAAAAAGTCTGCATATAAATGGACCTGCACAGTTCACACCCATGTTGTTCAAAGGTCAGCTGTATAGTATGATATCATGTATATGTGGAATCTAAAAGTCAAACTCATAGAAGCAGAAAGTAGAATGGTGGTTACCAGGGATTGGGGAGGAAGAAATGGGCAGATAGTGTCAAGTGATACGAACTTTTAATAAGACAAATGGATAAGTTTAAGAGATCTTTTTTACAACATGGTAATTATAGTTAATAACAATGCATTTTATTGTCACAAATTGCTAAGTGTAAATTTTTAGTCTCTTCATTACAAAAAAAATTATATAAATATGTTAGGTAATATATATGTTAATTAGCTTGATTTAACCATTCTATGCTATATACATATTTCAAAACATCATCATGTACACCAGAAATATGTACAATTATTATTTGTCAGTTAAAAACACATTTTCAAAAAGTTAATTTGTCAAAATGTATTAATTGAGCTCAGGATAAAAGTGGGAAAAAAAGAATAAAGGGTGACTTCCAGGTTTGAGCAATTGGATAAATGGTCAATGGTAAGATAGAAAAAACTGGAGCAAAAGTTTGTTTACAGAGAAAAGTAATGTGTTGACTATGTTAAAACCCTATAGAGGAAATGTTGGCAGGTATTTAGTTGTAAACTTCTTGAGTTCAGTGATATTATATACATCAGTCTATAATTGTGTGTGTGTGTGTGGGTGTGTGTGTGTGGGTGTGTGTGAAGTTCTCACTCTGTCACCCAGACTGGAGTGCAATGTCATGATCATGGATCACTGCAGCCTCGACTTCCTGGGCTCAAACAATCCTCCCACCTCAGCTTCCCAAGTAGCTGGAACTACAGATGTATGCAACCCTGCCCAGATAATTTTTGTGTATCTGTAGAGACAGGGTTTCACCATGTTGCCCAGGCTGGTCTCAAACTCCTTAGCTCAAGCAATCTGCCTGCCTTCACCTCCCAAATTGCTGGAATTACAGGTGTGAAGTACCACACTCAGCTCAGGCTATAAATTTGGAGATCAACTATTTATAACTAAAACTCTATGAAATCATAAACAAGGAAGAGAAAGAAAGAAACAGAAGGAAGGAAGGAAGGAAGCCTGGAAACCAAGAAGGAAGGAAGGAAGGGAGAGAGGGAGGGAGGGAGAGAAGGAAGGAAGAAAAAAGAGAGAGAAGAAGAAAGAAAAAGAAAGAAAGAAAGAAAGAAAGAAAGAAAGAAAGAAAGAAAGAGAAAGAAAGAAAAAGAAAGAAAGAGAGAAAGAAAGAAAGAAGAGAAAGAGAAAGAAAAAAAGAAATAAAAAGAGAGAAAAAGAAAGAGAGAGTGAGGGAGGGAGGTGAGAAAGAGAGGAGAAAGAGAAAAAAGAAAGGTTATTGAAGAACTAAGAATGAGCTGCTGAGCATTTAGAAATATGAAGAGATACTCCAGCAAAAAAACATGAAGTAGTAGTAACAAGGGAAGGAGGAGAAAAATACATATAATCATATATATAATAAGTCAAATGAAACATTTCAGTAAGCTTGCTAGAAAATTTTCAAATCCTACTGAGTTATAACAAGATAGAGACTGAGAATTGACCATCAAATTTGACAAATAGTTATTATTGATGATTTTCACAATAGTGAATGATGATGACAATCTTCTTGGAGTAGAACCAAGCATGAGGTGATAAAATGATACTGAAAGTATTGAATGTTCTACTCATAAGTTTTATATAAATGTAGAAACGAAACTGCAGTTGTGAAAATACATGGAGCCACGAAAGATGTCTTATGGTGTTGTGTTTTTGCGGTTACATCCTTTTTATAAATTTTGGATTTTCTCAAGATTAGACTTTCTCCCTTCGTAGCATGAATACACATATTAGCATTTTTAGAAATTCCTCACCCTGGACCTTAAGTCTAAGTGGTAATTTTTCTCAATCACACCTCTCTAAAGCCTACATATATCTACCAATAATTATCTTTTCCTGCCTGACACATCAATGAAGCTCTCTTTCATTATTCCAGCCATCACAACTATGCTACTATGTGAAAATTTTTTATACTTTAAAAAATATTTTCTTGTCTTTATTAACATACTGAATTGTATTATCATCTACTTGCTGACATGTTCACTATATCTCGATTCTTAATTCTATGGGCTTCAAAGTCAAATTGCCTGTGTTCAAAATCTAGTTCTGATATTACCATTTGTGACACCTTTGACAAGTCTTTTATTCTGTCTCAGTTTTTACATACACAATTTAAGGACAATAATAGTAAGCATATCTCAAACTTGCTTTGAGAATTTCACAAGACACCATAAAAAAGTAATGGGACAATGTAAATTTCAATAAATGTCATTTTTTACTATTTTGTATGTTTACTTCCTTACACTATTATAAGTTCTTAGTTCCCCAATAACTGGATAATGCTTTGTGCTTAACAAACGGGAATTAAATTGAAATAAAATTTACTCACATGTTCATTCATACAATTCATTCAACAATTATCTTTGGGGTGTTTGTATCTTCCATTCACTGTTGTAAACACTTTATAAACATCAGTGAGCAACACCACTACCAAAAAAATAACAACAACAACAAAAATCCCTGTGGCTTTGCTACAGTATCAGCAATTTATTTGTATTAAAGAACGAAATCACTTACCTACAATTTCCATGTGTCAAATCTTAAAAAGATATAAGATTGACACAAACCCTGATGAAATTAAAATGAGTGTCTTTATCCCGCAATTACAGGGTACTGAAGTTCTGTATAACATGCAGTGTATACCTATATTGCCTTTATAACATGTATGAAGTTCTGATGTCAAATTATATCTGGCCCCAAAGATTGCAGTTAATTGAATGTGGACTTGTAATGACTTGAGTCATTACAGAGTTACTATTTTAAAAAATTGTTTATTGTGATGTTCATTTAAACAAACTATGGAGATGTAGCAAATGTCTGTGTGACAAATGAAGCAACTAAGCTTTAATTTCGGAAAATTCAAACCTAGAAGTTATGATGGGACAAAAAGCATGATTTGTGTTTTAGATTTTAGAAAGCATTTATAGATATTTTTATATATAAATCTATATTTATTTATAAATAAATCTATATTTATTTATTTATTTATAAATCTATATTTTTATAACAAAATCATAAACCAATTTATTCTGGGTATTTGTTAAGAATTATATATACAGGCCAGGTGAGGTGTTTCACGCCTGTAATCCTAGCAGTTTGGGAGGCTGTGGTGGGTGGATTACAAGGTCAGGAGATAGAGACCATCCTGGCCAACGTGATGAAACCCCGTCTCTACTAAAAAATACATAAATTAGTTGGATGTGGTGGCATGTGCCTATAATCCCAGCTACTCAGGAGGCTGAGGCAGGAAAATCGCTTGAACCTGGAAGGTGGAGGTTGCAGTGAGCTGAGATCACGCCACTGCACTCCAGCCTGGTGACAGTGAGAGTGTGTCTCAAAGAAAAAAAATTACATATACAAAACCCAGTAACATTTCTTTATGGGGCCACTTTTAAAGAATAAATATTCTTATCACACACAAAAAAATACATTCTGGTGCAGAGTGGAATTGAAAAGGATTTCATATGGAAAAGATTTACTGCAGAAATTAGAGGACACCCGTAGTGACAATGGCTGCTATCCTAACCCAGGAACAATTTTTATTCACATAACTCAAGTTGTGAAGGTCTTACTTTTCCTTACAACACTAAAAAAGACTTTGCCACCTGCGTCTCACCGCATATCTGTAAATAACAGATTGCACCAATTATGTTAGTGTTCTGTTGCTGTGCATTAAAATAAAATGTAGCAGTAGGAAATATTTATAGGCAAATGCCTCCTTTAGAATTGTAAAGCTGATAAGCAGAGAAGTATGAATTATTAAACCGAGTAGAAGCTTTATGGAAAGGCTTGTAATCAAGTTTTGCTTGTACAAAACAAGAAACCTGTGACTAATTTCAAATAATATTGTTTGCCTAACAAAATGGGACATTTAAAGGTCAACTCTATAATGAAAATTTGATTTCGAAGAAGGAAAAACACTGTTACTTATATTTCATTTAGAATAGACATCATATTGAATAAAATACAGCACAGTGTCACTGGAAGTTAAATGTTTCTGATGATAGTTTAGAATGACTTTAACTATGTGATATGCAGTAACTGGAGAAAATCTAAAGGTTAAATCTTAAAATTATAAGTAAAGTTTGAATGGCCAAAGTTCAATAAACACAAGTTTTTATCTTAATTTTAGTATAACAATACTAATTTCCAAACGTGTGTTATTAACTTGGTATGGTTAATTCCTCTTCTCTGCAAATTTCTTGTAGGAAAAAAAAATTAAAGCAGTTTATTAACATTGGAGACAGAAAAGGCATTCAAAGTAGTGCAATGTGAGATTTCATATAAATTTAAGCACTGTATTGTGTTACATTTATTAAGAGAAAGGCTTTTTCCCCCTTATTTTATCATGGTACAACTTAACTCTTTTCTTAGTCAAAATAGGTGGAAGAGACAAATGTAAATTATTTGTTTAGTACTTTCATTTAAAAAGAAAATTAATATTCCCACTTCTATACTACTTTTTCTTATACTATACACCACAAACTGCTTCAACACCCTTCAAAATCCACGCAATAAAGGGCATTCTGCTTTTAAGGCATATCAAGCTTCAAGTTACTCAAGGTAATTTTTTTTTAATGTTCCTAAAATCTTGCTCTGAGTAAAGTGGCATGATAAAGATTCTAGAGATAGTAAGTAAAGGCATTAGATTAATTATATAGACTTACATGCACTATTTTTTACTTTATTTTATTATACTTTAAGTTCTGAGGTACATGTGCAGATCTTGTAAGATTGTTACATAGGTATACATAAGCCATGGTGGTTTGATGCATCCATCCCCCCATCATCTACATTAGGTATTTCTCCTAATGTTATCCCTCCCCAATCCTCCCACCCGCTGCTATCCCTCCCCAGCTCCCCCACCCCCCACAGGCCCCAGTGTGTGATGTTCCCCTCCCTGTGTCCATATGTTCTCATTGTTCAACACCCACTTAAGAGTGAGAACATGCATTGTTTGGTTTTCTGTTCTTGTGTCAGTTTGCTGAGAATGATGGTTTCCAACTTCATCTGTGTCCCTGCAAAGGACATAAACTAGTCCTTTTTTATGGCTGCATAGTATTCCATGGTGTATATGTGCCACATTTTCTTTATCCAATCTAACATTGATGGGCATTTGGGTTGGTTCCAAGTCTTTGCTATTATAAACAGTGCCACAATGAACATATGTGTAATCCTCTGGGTATAGACGCAGTAATGGGATTGCTGGGTCAGATGGTATTTCTATTTCTAGATCCTTGAGGAATCACCACACTGTCTTCCACAATGGCTGAACTAATTACACTCCCACCAACAGTGTAAAAGTGTTCCTATTTTTCCACATCCTCTCCAGCATCTGTTGTCTCCAGATTTTTTAATGATCGCCATTCTAACTGGCATGAGATGGTATCTCAATGTGGCTTCGATTTGCATTTCTCTATTTTTGCTGAAACTTAAGAGAGCTCCTTCTTACAGGGATGCTTTTCCCTCTTCCCTCTTTGAGAAGAAGTGTAGTTTTAACATTCACATCTGAGCATAAACACCATACAGATTATCTGGTTTTGTTTACTCTCCTTTATGTCATTGATTTCATTAGTTTTAGTATTTATTTATATCATTATAGTTCTTGCTTTCAGAATATCATGAAGTAAAAATAAATATGGATTTGTTGAGAAATACCAAACTTCATAAACAAGAATTGCATTATTATCCATTAAGAAAGCTGAAAAAGTTATTATAAGAATTGGCACCAAAATTATTCCTGGAATTTTTGCTTTTGAAATCCAGCTACTGTGGTACAAGAAGTTCAAGCCATGTGGAGAGATAATATAAAGGAGAACTAAAACCTTCTGTTCTCATATGAGCCCATATGAGTTTTTAAACAACCATCCCTATTCACCAATAACCATGTTCTATTTTCACCAATAACCAATAACAAATAACCGTTCACTTAGAGCCCAAATGGGACTGCAGTCTTAGCCAACAGTGACTATACCTGTCAGTGTTGAACAGAAACCCCAATAAAAAAATGGCTAGATGATTTCAGACAATCCAGAGACTCTGGAAAATAAATGATTTGTTGTGTAAATCCGTGAAGTTTTGGGGTAGTCTATCAGGCAGCAATAAGTAACTAAACCATATGCATTTAAGTAACATGTTATATATTCAGGCTACTGTTGCATTCCTCAGACTTGATGTATATTTAGCGAAGGTTTTTATATAGTTAAAATAAATGTATATTCTGCAGTTGTGTGCCATGTTCTGTATATGTTACTGAAGTTAATTGAGAAAATCAAGTTTTGAACTCTTTCTACTTTTTCTTGGTTGCACATTCACTCACTGACAGAGGTGCGATAAAGTCTCCCATTTTGGTGAGAGAATTGTGGATTTGCTACTTCTGTTAATTCTTGCTTTACAATTATAATACTATGTTAATAATTGCATAATATTTGTGATTGTTATATTTCCCTGGTTTATTTTCCTCCATATTATTTTGAAGTGTTCCTTTTCATCTCCAGAAGTAATTAATGCCTTATGGTTTATTTTGTTTGATATTTTTGTAGCTCCTCTTTCTTTTTAAAAAATGATTTGCATGACATGTGTCCTATATTTTCATTTTCAATGTTCCTTTTACCTTAAATTAAAATGTCTTTCTTCCACACAGAATATAGTTTTTCTTCATAAAAATCCATTCTGATCATCAGTGACTTTATAATGGAAGTTTTACTTTATTTACATTCGCTGCAAATTGATGTATTTACATCCAATTTGTTTTCTACATATTGTATGTTCTTTCCTTTTTCTTTTATCAGTCAAGTTTCAGTAGGGTTTCATTTTGTCAACTATAGGGTTATTTATTATAAAATATTTTATTATTTGTTTAATGGTTTCATGAACAAAGGCACCTTAATTTACTAGCATCTGATACAGATAACTAATACATCACATCCCAGACAATTTTCTGGCTTTAGAATATATTACCTTCTTTTCTTCTTCCTGCCTTAGGTGTTGTTTGTTCATATATTCATTTCTATATTGATTTTGAGCTACATAACAAACTACAATTATTGTTTTCTACTACAAATATTTATTTAGATTTACTCATATCATTACCATAGTTAGCATTACATTCTCTACTTTTTACTTGGTATAATTTTTCTTCTGTATCAAGAACACTGCTTACTACTATTTTTTGTGTGAGACTGTTGATTGTGAATTTCCTTTGCATTTTTGTTGACTAGAAATATTTATATTTGTCTTCACTTGTGAATAACATTTTCACTGAATATAGACTTCTAGACTGGTAGTTTTTATATCAGTTTTGCAAAGATGTATTATTTTTTCTTCTTCAGTGATTAGTAAGCTGATCATTATGCTTCTGTTGACTTAAAAATAATCTTTTTTCTCATTCTTACTTCAAAGACATTATTTTTGTTTTAGAGTTTTAACAGTTTTATTACAATGGGAATTGTTTAGTTTTATCTGTATTTATCCTACATGAAGTTTGTTGTGCTTCTTGAATATGTGGCTTAATGTCTTTCATCTACTTAGGGATATTCTTAGTGATTATCTTTTTGAATATGAATTATTTCCAATATTTTTCTTACCTACTTCTGATAATTCTTTTGTTATTTTATGTGTCCCATATGTCTCTTGTCTTTCATTTTGTATATCTATCAGTTTTCTTTCTCTCTGTGTTTTAGTCTAGACAGTTTTCCAGTGCACCAGTAATCTCTTCCATTTTTTTCTAATACACTCCTAAACCTATTATTTTTTTAATTTAATAGCATTCATATATTTTGTTCTAAAATTTATATTATATTGACCAGATTATTGAAATACACATACAGAGTTGTATATCATTGTTATATATGTATATATTTTCCCAGCAATCTGGTACATTTCTCCATCTCATCACTCATATTCTTGACATATTAATCACAATTATATTAAAGTTTATGCTTGAAAATTTCAATATTTGAGGTGCCTCTAAACTGTGTTGTCTATTTTTCAAATCTTTTCTTTTTAGCCCTTATAATGGAATGCCTGATAACATTTCACTGTGTGTCAGGCATCATGTTATTAACTATTATAGAAGCTTTGAATGATATCTTTCTTCCAGAAACATTCACCCATTCTCTTTCAGGCTTCTAGAGTAAAAAAAAAAAAAAATCCATAATGGATGAAGCTAACTAGAAGTCACAATTATATTCAAGGCTTGATCTATTTTAGGTCTACCCCACTCCAACTTGCCAGTTCTCACCAGGTTCTGAACTCCAACATATTGTCAGACTCACTAAATATTCAGCATTGTAAGGTTGCCAAAAGATCCATTAAGTGTTTCAGCTACTTTTTACTAGGTTTCTCAGTACTTTTCACAGTTTACATTAAGAGTTTTGAAATAATCTGAAGAAAAATCCAGGTAGAGTGTCATATTTAATCTCTGTGCATTTCTTCTCTGCAGAATCTTGTCTGCTAACAAAGCCATGCCCAAATTCCATTTCCTTTTCTCCATGTTTTCATGAATTTGCAGAAAGTTCTGCTGGATTCTCGACATCAGAGTAGATGTCTTCTGCCAAGCTGCTTACTCTCTCACTAGATAACATTTAAGACCTGGGAAAGGTCCCAAGAAGAAAAGGAAGATGCAGGTTATTGGTCTATTCTCAATAAGTTTCCCATCTTTCTGGGGTTATGTACTCTTTTGTCTTAGAAGCCACAGGAGTCCTTGAAACTTTCATATGCATATTAGTTTTATTTTTATTTTTTTTTGGTCATTTTAAATTTTTTTCATGTTTCTTCATATTTTCTTATTTACAACAGCACTGCCTAAAGAAAAGATCCACCAACATAACTAAAAGAAGAAATTGTGAGACTCTCTATAGTAAATTGAAGAAATTTCTCTTTATATAATTTTACAAAAATCAGTTTAAGTACTCAGAATGCAGCATCATTTTAAGAAAGCAATATCTTTCTCCCTGATTTTCTATCAAATGCTGTTTGATTATGTAGTGCCTTAAAATGAGGGGTTTCTTTTTCATTTTTAACAGTAGTACATTCTTTCTTTTCATTGAGACAATTATCTGCAACTCTATTTTTTTTTCTTCATGAATATAATTAGATGAGGGGATTGGAGTACTTTCTAGAATGAATCTAAGCAAAAAAGTCTATACTTATTAAGAGAAATTTACATTTATAAAGGGACAAACTAAGTGACCAAAAGAACAGGAAAAAAGTGCTTCAAAGGATCTCAAATACACCTTGTGCCATATACAGAACATTGGCACATGGTAGAGATAGCATGGCAAGTCACTGGCAACATAAGGGACTGTTTAACATATAAAGCTGGAAATAACACCAGAGGACTACCTGTGTTATAAAACTTGAAATAAGAAAAACGAAACAAAAACACAAAGGTTACACCAACAGCTCATTTTAGGATGAACAGTAAAATTGGATAGGTGCAGTTCTAACAGGTACATGTAAGTTTTTTGGAGTGTTCTAGCTTTCAGTTTGAGTGGTGGATATAAAAGATTATCTTTTTCTATATTTAAATGAAATACTGGATGAATAAATGATTAAAAGGCATCATGAATGTTCCAATAGTGATAAGGCGTTAAGCTATGATTAATCCAGTCTGTGTAACCAAGCTACACGATAAAAAGTATGAACAATTGAATGACAGTTGTCATCTCCCATTCTAACTCCATCTCTTACTGCAGCAAGCAGTTTAATTTCTACAATCCTGACAATGTCATAGGACATCTAGTATTTATATATGTTTTTAAAAATGCATAGTTAAAAAATTAAGAGTAGTGGCGATTAGAAGATCTAGAATCCATCTTCCATGACCTCCAAAAGCATTAGACAACGTAACTCTTGGTTTGTAAATTTTACTAGTAGTAAGATGTAGCTTTCTGACAAGCCTGTGACTAGACTCTGTAGCTTCATATTAAATCAATGTCCACTGCCTACAACAAGGATTTAATTTATGTGTCAATCTTGACAGTTAAGATTTGATCAGTACATTCTACCGAATGAAGAACGAAGCTCTCTTTATTCTTTCCCCACAATACAGAAACATCATAAAAGCTTTGGGAAAAGGTATCAAGAAAAAAAAATTGAACAGTTGCCTCATGGTTTTTATAGTAAGAATTTGTTTATAATAAAATATTCACAATTTTGCAAATGAGTACACAGACATTTTGGTAGTTTTTGATTTAGAAAATGCAAAATGACCCAAACTCCTACATATATAGGATAACGTTTGCCTTTGTCTATTCTGACTGCTATAACAAAATACCTTAGACTGGTAATTTATAAATCATAGAAGTGTATTGCTTACCTTTCCAAGGACTGGGAAGTTCAAGATAAAGTCTCTATCAAATTGAGCGTCTGGCAAAGTTGCTCATTGTTTCATAGATTGCACTCCTATCACCTCCTGACATGATAGAAGGACACAGCCTCTTTCAAGCCTTTTTAATTAGAGTGCTAATCTTATTTATAAGGGTGAGGCAATCATATCCTAATCACTTCCAAAAAGTCCCTAACTCTTAATTTTATTACATTGGATATTCAGTTCTAACGTGAATTTTGGGAGACATCAACATGTAGACTACAGCAAATTTGAAGCAAATCTGTGTTATAAAAATCATCATATTATTAAGATAGATATAAAATGTTAGAGCACTTATGAAAGTGACATACAAGTTTATTCAATGTAAAAATATGTTTACTCCATACATTCATTCTTAGAATCACAAAGTATTAAATACAGTTTCTGTCAACTTTTGTAAGTAGAATAAATGAAAGTGGTTCTGCAGAGAAATTATAAATGTCAGTGCTGAAGCATTATTGTTTCCTTATATGTCAATATTAATTTTATTGATATTAAAGACTCTTATTAACCTTTCAGAAATGGAGGAAAAAATGAGTCATGTTATTAATGAGCTAATACATCAATATACACACACACATACACAGGAACAATTAATAAAAATAAATAACTTTACAAGCCAAAATATAGGACTCTATGTGTCACTAAGAGAGGAAATAAAAATATTCATACGTTCAAAAACTTACCTAACATTATGGTTTGGCTTATATAAACCATAAGGTTTATATAAGGTTATATAAGGAAGTTTAAAGTGGAACTTTGTAATACATTTTGGGACATAGTGTTTAACAGAAATACTGCAAACACTTTCGATATCTTGGATAGAAACTTGTAGGTCTTTAAAAACAACTTAAAAATCACCTAAGAAAAACAATTGAATACATAATTTTTTAAAAAAATTGGTAGCAGTATTGCATTTATTTTTGATTTATAAATAAACATTTCTAACCCCAAGTGAAATAGTTTACTGAAAAAAGTAGCTAATCTGCAGATATTTCAAAATGCATTCATTTTTAGGATTAATGACACAGTATTTTATGAAGCTTTTTTAAATGGGCAAAAGAATTTCAGATTTCTAGGGCTTTTATTGGACTTATTAGGGGTTTTTTTTCTTCTCCCAATTTTTGGTTTAAAGGTTATGGGAAGTTATATCTATTCAAATAATATCTGGCCATCAAAATCCATAAAATTAACAATCATTTACTTACTGATCAGGCAAAATAATAGAAAAATATGAACTATATACCAGTTCATAACAACTGCTATGAATTAATCATCCTTTCCCTTGCATTCTATTGAATTTTGTTTATTCATAATAACTAATAATGTGAGCCTTATTTGTGTCATCTACATCCTCCATCTATCTAGATATAGTAGATAGGCATTCCAAATTCCATCGTGAGTTAATTCCAAATGATTTTTATAAATAAGGATTAATAAAGTACTCTGAAATTCTCAGAGAGATTTTCTTCATTTACATATTTGTATATTTGTCCCTCACAATTTCCGCTATGTAGGGTCTTGGGTATCTGATTATGGATTTGATGAAGAAGCTAATTATTACTAATTATTGTTGGACTCATATTTAAAAACCTCTGGACTGAATATTATTCTACTAAATTGCTGTTTTTAAGCATAAAATATTTAAAAATTATATTTTTCAATTTATAATATATGTATATGATATGCAATATTTACAATATTATGTAATATGCAATATTACATGGTTGTGTGGTTAAGCAATTTAATTTTCTTTACATAAGATATTGTACTTAATAAAATTGATTTTCTTTTATCTGTTTTTATACAGACTTTTTGGCTCTCAGTTGATGGATACTGAAAAATGTAAATTACATTGAATAATGTGCATGATAATTAAAAGTAATTCTCATATTTCAAAAATTGAAGCCACAAAGATATTTCAGTGGCTACTATTCATTTTGAGGTCCATATACCATTCCTTTAAAATAAATGCATTGTTCTAAAACCTGAAACTTAAATCACTATGTTTCAGTTTTTAGCCCCAAAATACAATTGAGTAGATGGTAGAAATAACTTTAAGACCAAGTAGAAGAACTTTTGACACCAATAGAATTGAACAGGTTTGTGATTCTTCTCTACAATGAAAGACAATAAGAAACCTAATATAATATACATCTTTAGGTAATAGTTTACTCTGAGTAAGAAACTTTGTTTAGGCTTGCTGACAAGTTGACTGAATAGGAACAGCTCCAGTCTGCAGCTCCCAATGAGACCAACACAGAAGGTAGGTGACTTCTGCGTTTACAACTGAGGTATATGCTTCATCTCACTGGGACTGGTTAGACAGTGGGTGCAGCTACAGTGGGTGAGCAGAAGCAGGGTCGGGCATCGCCTCACTCAGAAAGTGCAAGGGGCCAAGGGGCTTCCTGCCCTAACCAAGGGAAGCTCTGAGGGACTGTGCTGTCAGAGACTGTGCTATCTGACCAGATACTATGCTTTTCCCATGGTTTTTGCAACTCACAGACCAGATTACTTCATGTGCCTGCAACACTAAGACCATGTGTTTCAAAGCACAAAACTGGACAGTGGTTTGAGCAGACACCAAACTAGCTGCAGAAGTTTTATTTTGCACTCCAGTTGTTCCTACAACCCCAGCGAGACAGAAGTGTTTGCTTCTTGGGAAAGGGAGCTGAAGCCAGGGAGCAAAGTGATCCCACTCTCACAGAGCCCAGAAGCTAGGAACCACCGGCTTGAAATTCTCACTGACAGCACAGCAGTCTGAAGTTTACCTGGGATGATTAAGCGTAGTGGCAGGGGGGACATCCACCATTACTCAAGCTTTAGTAGGTAGGTTTCACCTCACAGTGTTAACTCTGACTGTGCAGAACTCACTGCAGCATGGCAAAGTGCCTGAGACCAGACTGCCCACTAGATTCTTCCTCTCTGGGTAGGGCATCTCTGAAAGAAAGGCAGCAGCCCCAGTCAGGGGCTTATAGATAAGATTCTCATCTCCCTGGGACAGAGCACCTGGGGGAAGGGGCAGCTGTGGGCACAGAATTAGCAGACTTAAATTTTCCTGTCTGCCCACTCTGAAGAGAGCAGCAGATCTCCCAGCACAGCTCTTCAGCTCTGCTAAGGGACAAACTCCCTCCTCAGGTGAGTCCCTGATGCCTATACCTCTTGACTAGAAAGACTCCTCCCAGCAGGGGTCAACAGACACATCATACAGGAGAGTTCTGGTGGCATCAGGAGGGTTCCCTTCTGGGACAAAGCTTCCAGAGGAAGAAAAAGGCAGCAATATTTGTGTTCTTCAGCTTCCACTGGTGACACCCAGACAAACAAGTTCTGGAGTGGTTCTCCAGCAAACTCTGGCAGACCTGCAGCAGAGGGCCTGTTAGAAGGAAAAGTAACAAACAGAAAGGAATAGCATCAACATCAACCAATAGGACATCCACACAAAAACCCAATCCAAAGATCACCAACCTCAAAGACCAAAGGTAGATAAATCCACGAAGATGAGGAAAAACAAGCACAAAAGGCTGAAAATTCCAAAAAACAGTACACCTCTCCTCCTCCAAGGGATCACAACTCCTCACTAGCAAGGGAACAAAACTGGACTGAGAATGAGTTTTATGAATTGACAGAAGTAGGCTTCGGAAGGTAGGTAATAACAAACTCATCTGAGCTAAAGGAGCACATTCTAACCCAATGCATGGAAGCTAAGAACCTTGATAAAAGGTTAAAGGAACTGCTAACTAGAATAATCCATCTAGAGAATAACATAAATGACCTGATGGAGCTGAACAACACAGCACAAGAACTTCATGAAGCATACAGAAGTATCAATAGCCAAATCAATCAAGTGGAAGAAAGAATATCAGAGATTGAAGATCAGCTTAATGAAATAAAGAGACAAGATTAGATTAAAAACAATGAAAAGGAATGAACAACAAAGCCTCTAAGAAATATGTGACTATGTGAAAAGACCAAACATATGATTGATTAGCACACCTTAATGTCATGGGAAGAATGGAACCAAGTTGGAAAACAGGTTATTATCCTGGAGAGCTTCCTCAACCTAGCAGACAGGCCAACATTCAAATTCAGGAAATAGAGAGAACACCACTAAGATACTCCTCAAGAAGAGCAACCCCAAGACACATAATCATATTATCTAAAGTTGAAAGGAAGGAAAAAATTTTAGGGGCAGCCAGAGAGAAAGATCAGGTTACCTACAAAAGGAAGCCCATCAGACTAACAATGGATCTCTCTGCAAAACCCCTACAAGCCAAGAGAGGGTGGGCCAATAGTCAATATTCTTTAAAAAAAAAAAAAAAAAATTCAACCCAGAATTTCACATTCAGCCAAACTAAGATTCATAAGTGAAGGATAAATAAAATCCAGACAAGCACATGCTAAGGGATTTTGTGACCACCAGGCCTGCCTTACAAGAGCTCTGGAAGGAAGCACTAAATATGGAAAGGGAAAATTGGTACCAGACACTGCAAAAACATATCAGAATATAAAGACCAATGACACTTTAAAGAAACTGTATCAATTAATGTGCAAAATAAACAGCTAGAATTATGATAACAGGATCAAATTCACATATAACAATATTAACCTTAAATGTAAATGGGCTAAATGCCCCCCAGTTCAAAAACACAAGCTGGCAAATTAGATAAAGAGTCAAGACGCATGGATTTCCTGTATTCAGGAGACCCATCTCACTTGCAAAGGCACTTACAAGCTCAAAATAAAGGGATAGAGGAAGATTCACCAAGCAAATGGAAAGCCAAAAAAAGTAGGGGTTGCAGTCCTCATCTCTGATAAAACAGACTTTAAAGCAACAAAGATCAGAAAAGACAGAGAAGGGCATTAAATAACGGTAAAGGGATCAATGCAACAGGAAGAGTTAACTATCCTAAATATATATGCACTCAATACAGGATCACCCAGATTGATAAAGCAAGTTCTTAAAGACCTACAAAAGATTTAGACTTCCACATAATAGTGAAATACTTTAACAACCCACTGTCAATATTAGACAGATTTACAAGACAGAAAATTAACAAGGATATTCAAGACTTGAACTCAGCTCTGGACCAAGCAGACCTAATAGACATCTACAAAACTCTCCACCCCAAATCAGCAGAATATGCATTCTTTTCAGCACCACATAGCACATGTTATAAAATCAACCACATAATTGGAAGTAAAACACTCCTCAGCAAATGCAAAACAAGGGAAATTGTAACAGTCTCTCAGACCACAGAACAATCAAATTAAAACTCAAGATTAAGAAAATCACACAAAACTGCATAACTACATGGAAACTGAACAACTTGCTCCTGAATAACTGCTGGACAAAAAACAAAATTAAGGCAGAAATAAGTAAGTTCTTTGAAACCAACATGAACAAAGACACAATGTACTAGAGTCTCCAGAACACAGCTAAAGCAGTGTTAGAGGGAAATTTATAGCACTAAATGCCCATAGCAGAGAGCAGGAAAGATCTGAAATTGACACCCTACCATTACAGTTAAAAAATTAGAGAATGCCTGTGTGAATAATCCTAAAAAAAAAAAAAAACAGAAAAAGAAAAAAACTAGAGAAGCAATAGCAAACAACTGCAAAAGCCAGCAGAAAACAAGAAATAACTAAGATCAGAACAGAACTGAAGAAGATAGAAACATGAAAAACTCTCCAAAAAATCAATGAATCCAGATTTTTTTTGAAAATATTAACAAAATAGGTAGACCACTAGCCAGACTAATAAAAAAGCAAAAAGCAAATGGATAGAATTAAAAATGATAAAGGGGATATCACCACTGATCCCACAGAAATACAACTACCTTCAGAGAATACTATACACACCTCTACACAAATAAACTAGAAAATTCAGAAGAAATGGATAAATTCCTAGACACATACACTCTACCAAGACTAAACAAGGAAGAAGTTGAATCCCTCAATAGACCAATAACAAGTAATGAAATTGAGGCAGTAATTAATAGCCTACCTACCAAAAGAAGCCCAGGACCAGAGGGATTCACAGCCAAATTCTTTATACCAGAGGTACAAAGAGGAGCTGGTACCATTCCTTCTGAAATTATTCCAAACAATTGAAAAAGAGGAACTACCCCCTATCTCATTTTATGAGGCCAGCATCATCCTGGTGTCAAAACCTGGCAGAGACACACAAAAAGGAAATTTCAGGCCATTATCCCTGATGAATAGCTATGTGAATATCCTCAATAAAATACTGGCAAACCGAATCCATCGGTGCATCAAAAAGCTGATCCATCACAATCAAATCGGTTTCATCCCTGAGATCCTAGGCTGGTTCAACATATGCACGTCAATAAACATAATCCATCACAAAAATAGAGCCAATAACAAAAACCATGTGATTATCTCAATAGATGCAGAAAAGGCCTTCGATAAAATTCAACACTCTTCATGTCAAAAAAACTCAATAAACTAGCCATTGATAGAGTATATCTCAAATTAATAAGAGCTATTTATGACCAACCCATAGCCAATATAATAGAAAATGGGCAAAAGCTTGAAGCATTCCCTTTGAAAACTGGCACAAGACAAGGATGCCCTCTCACCACTCCCATTCAACATAGTATTGGAAGTTCTGGCCAGGCAATCAAGCAAGAGGAAGAAATAAAGTGTATTCAAATAGGAAGAAAGGAAGTCAAATTGTCTCTGTTTACAGATGACACGATGGTATATTTAGAAAACACTGTCACCTTAGCCCAAAAACTCCTTAAGCTGATAAGCAACATCAGCAAAGTTTCAGGATACAAAACAGGACACAATGTGCAAAAATCACAAGCATTCTTATACACCAATAATAGACAAAGAGCCAAATAATGAGTGAACTCCCATTCATAATTACCACAAGGAAAATAAAATACCTGGGAATACAACTTACAAGGGGCACGAAGGATCTCTTCCAGGAGAACTACAAACCACTGCTCAAAGAAATAAGAAAGGATACAAACAAATGGAAAAAACATTCCATGTTCATGGACAGGAAGAATCAATGTTATGGAAATGGCCATATGGACCAAAATAATTTATTGATTCAATGCTATTTCCATCAAGCTACAACTGATTTTCTTCACAGAACTAGAGAAACCTACTTTAAATTTCATATGGAACCAAAAAAAGGTCCATATAGCCAAGAGATTCATTCCTAAGCAAAAAGACCAAAGCTGGAGGCATCACTCTACCTTAATTCAAACTATATTAAAAGTCTACAGTAACCAAAGGAGCATGGTACTGGTGCCAAAACAGATATATAAATCAATGCAACAGAACAGAGGCCGCAGAAATAACTCCACACATCTACAACCATCTGGTGTTTGACAAACCTTTGAAAACAAGCAATGGAGAAAAGATTCCTTGTTTAATAAATGTTGCTGGGAAAACTGGCTTGCCATGTGCAGAAAACTGAATCCAGATGCTTTCCTTACACCTTATACAAAAAATTAGCACGAGATGGATTAAAGACTTAAATGTAAAACCTAAAACCATAAGAACCCTATAATAAAATCTAAGTAATACCCCTCAGGACATAGGCATGTGCAAAGACTTCATGACTGAAACACCAAAAGCAATTACAACAAAAGCCAAAAGTGACAAATGGGATCAAAGTAAACTAAAGAGCTTCTGCGTAGCAAAAGAAACTATCAACAGAATGGGAGAAAAATTTTGCAAGCTAACCTTTGGACAAAAGGCTAATATCCATAATATAAATGAACTTAAACAAATTTAAAAAAAATAACAAACAACCCCATCAAAAAGTGGGCAAATAATATGAACAGACACTTCTCAAAAGAAGACATTTATGTGGCCAACAAACATATGAAAAAAAAAAAAGCTCATCATCACTGGTCATTAGAGAAATGCAAATCAAAACCACAATGAGATACTATCTCACACCATTTAAAATGTAAATCATTAAAAAGTCAGGAAACAACAGATGCTGGGAGGATGTGGAGAAATAGGAATGCTTTTACACTGTTGGTGGGAGTGTAAATTAGTTCAACCATTGTGGAAGACAGTGTGGTGATTCCTCAAGGATCTAGAACCAGAAATACCATTTCACCCAGTAACCCCATTACTGGGTATATACCCAAAAGATTATAAATCATTCTACTATAAAGACATGCACACATATGTTTATTGCAGCACTATTCACAATAGTAAAGACTTGGACCCAACCCAAATGCCTATCAATGATAGACTGGATAAAGAAAATGTGGCGCCTATACGCCATAGAATACTATGCAGCAGTAAAGAAAAATGAATTCAGGTCCTTTGCGGGGGCAGTAATGAAGCTGGAAACCATCATCCTCAGCAAAGTAACACAGGAACAAAAACCAAACACTGCATATTCTCACTCATAAGTGGGATTTGAACAATGAGAACATACGGACACAAAGAGGGAAACATCACACGCCAGGGCCTGTCAGGAGTTGTGGGGAAAGGGGATGGAGAGCATTAGGACAAATACCTAATGCATGTGAGGCTTAAAACCTAGATGACGGGTTGGTAGGTGCAGCAAACCAGCATGGCACATGTATACCTATGTAACAAACATGCATGTTCTGCACATGTATTCCAGAACTTAAAGTTTAAAAACAACAAAAAAAGGAATTTTGTTTAAACTTTAGACTTCATCTGGTATAGCCTGACTTCTTGAAGTGACCATGTATCAATTAAAATGCATCCATCTTCTAAACAGAAACTGCTTCAAAGATCTTTTATTATTCTTCGGTAAAGAATGCATGAATCACTGATTACAAAGCATTCCTCAGCTTTTTCCAGTTCCTTTTATCTTGTGAGGAGATTAATAGCCATCCTTGAGACACCAGCTGCTTTCTATTGATCAAAGAGAAGCCCATGCCTGGTAGCTCTCCTAGAGGACTGAGGGAAGATGTACACGCATTTAACTGCTTGGTTCATAATCTGAAGGAGGCAAAGCAAGGCCTTCCAGACTCTGATGAGTCCCTAAAGGCTGTGATTATTTTTTTCTCACTTTGGTTAATACACTGATCAAATGCTTAATCATAAGCTGATCATTATTTTGTATGTTTATGTTCTAAAATGGCATCAATTTTACAGCCAGGTCTGCCTCCCATCACTTTCATGAGAAACTATATCTAAGTATTCTAGAAGCCATTCTGGTTTTAGCAGTGTTTTTTATCTTTCCTAATATTTTAAAATATAAATTAATTTCTTCTCTTCAAGATTTTGCAATCTTAAAAAAGTAGTGAGCATTAGATAAATAATTGAGCTATATTTTATAACCAACTTCCCCCTTGAAAATGTATTTATAATGTTTGCACTGTAATCACTTCAAAACCTATTTATTAAAAACAAACTGTCTTCCACTCCAAAAGTTTGCGTCTCCTTCTGCCTTCTGGTCTCAGATGATGAAATACATTTGCAGTGGATTGTTGGAAATAAGAATCCTAGTCAATCTTGACTTGTACCTTTACTCAAATTTTTCTGAATTATTACATTAAAAATTGAATATCAACATTATCTAATACTATTTCTGAAATGCCTTATGGATTCAGCCACTGCAGCTCTTATCACAGCTTCTTTCTAGAACCTCAGTATCTTTTCTTCAGGGCTTCCCAGCCTGAGTTATTGATTCCTTCAGCTCTTGGAATTTGAAAGTATGGTAGGGGCATGTTAGGAGTCTGAACACAATCTCGTATGTTTGTGTTGGCAGTAAGTAACATCAGGCTTCTCTGGTCTACCGCATAGAGCATCTCCAAACAGATGTTGTAGAAAATAGAAATCTTGTGACATCAGCTACACAGTACATCATTGATTATTACAAACAGGGAAGACATATGTTTTCAAGTGCCCAAGAGGCAGAATTTAAAGAGTCAAATACATGCACAGCTTGATGATAGGACGGCTCCGTGAGGACAGGCAAGAATCTTATCAGAAACAGTTATAGGCAACGGCTGCCAGAGTTCAAAGTGTCCTTTCTGGGAACTCCTGAGTGCACACATGCTATCTGTGGGCTTCATAGGCCTTCTCAGACATGAAATCAATGCTTTTTTAATTATTCCTTTATCCCTGGGTAGGTATGAATATTAGTAATGTGTATATAATTAACAAATTCACAGGAAAGACTGAGAAAATGTGTTTATTGAGTGATATCCATAGTTAAATAAATTATAAATACCATTTCATATGTTTCTCTGGACACAATTTCCTTAGTGTCTCTCCTTTTAAAGTTGTCTTCATCTCACCCATTTCTCGCATATCTTATACCCTGTCTCTTTTCTCCAACTTCAGGGTTTTCTAGAGAACTCAAATTCTTCCTGTCCTTCTCCTCTTTCTTCTATTAAAATTAACCCCTACCATACTCAATCCTTGAAACATGTGAATACACTGAATCTTCTAACCCAAGAACCTATTAGGTTATTCTTCCACAAAAGGTCTCATTAGGAATAATTCGATTTAGAATATTTTAACCTCATTCTCATACTGCTTCTATCACCTACAGGAGCCACTCAAACTTGTTCTTCTTCCTCCATTCAACCCTTACTAATTATTTCCAAGAAAAGGTCATTTCCCCTTTTGTTGTAGATAAACTTACCTTTCACTGTATTCAGGACTTTAGTTTATTAATTAAACCTGCTTTCTCTATTATCATTCTGAGTAGTATATAATCATGTTATGGGATATTTTATCTGAACAGAAACAATTTTTTATATACCTCTAGCTTCAGCTATTACAGTTTTTTCTCTGCTTTTCTTCAAGTGAAAGTCCAGTAATTCCCTTTTATTTTTAATTATCAGTGGATGCCTGAAACCACAGATAGCATGGAACCCTATATATACTATTTCTGTTGTAAACATTCATACCTCTCATTAAGTTTAATCAGCAGGTGCAACCTATCCAGTAAGTTTTATATTTTTTAGTTCAAACTTATTTCTGAATCTGTGTACTCTCTCTAATTTGAAGTAAATGACTTTGTGTTACTTGTTTCAGGGACTTCCTGCCGAAGTTGTCATATAGGCTCAATGCATTCTGACACGACACATCATTGTCAATTGAAACACGTTTCTGTTTATGTCTTCCATCCACAAATTTAATGCCTTTTCCATCATAGCTAAGCCCTTATGCACTGTGTCCATAACTTGTAGTTTGAGGTGTCATAGCAAAACTAGTACAAATTTCTATTACCTTCTTCGCAATTTCACAGATACAAAATGGATTCTTACTATAGATCTTACCAACCTCAATGTATGACTTCTTTTTTCTTCATTAAGTCAATTTTTTTTACATTTTCACTTATAAAAAGCATTTTACAGCTTGTCTTTGGAATATCTAAATTGCCAGTATGACTACTCTTGCACTTTGGGGCCATTACTAGATTAATTAGTGTTAGTGGAGCTTATGCTGTGTTATATGTGACAGTTCATCTGATAAGGGTGGGTGATTAACAGCCAAGTAGCTTAGACAGTGTGGATAAACTGGACAAAGGGATGATTCATATCTAAAGTGGGGGAGTAGTTATATTCCTTTTTTTATATTATTTTAAAATATAAATATAACACGTGTTTTTGAGTTATTGTTTATTGTAGATTACTGTCATTTACAATAGCTTCATAAAGAATAAAATACACATCAACTTAGCAAACAAATGCAAGATATATGCACAACATTTTTGAAAGAATTTAAAAAGAATATAAATAAATGGACCCACATCTTATTTTCATAAATTAGAAGTTATAAATGTAAAAGTGGCAAAAATTTCAAAACCAATCTTCAAGTTAGACACTATCCCACTCAGAATCCTAGCTGGCTTCTTTGGAGAAACTGACAAGCTGATTTTAAATCTCAAGGGACCCTGAATAGTCAAGACAGTTTTGAAAATGTACCGAAATAAATGACTCATACTTCTGATTTCAAAATTAACTGGAAAACTACAGTAATCAAGTCTGTGTGGTAGTGGAATAAGGACAGACACACAGATCCATGAAATAAAATTGGAAGTATAGAAATAAACTTTCACATTCATGCTTGAATGAGTTTTGACAAGAGTTTAAAGACAATTTAATGAAGAAAAGAGTAGTCTTTTCAACAAATAGTACTGGAAAACTATTACTTTTGTACTTCCAAGTAAAAATTTCTTAGAATACTTTAACACTTATTAGTATCCTTCATTTTATTTTAGTTATGCATTTTAAATTGTTACCATTAATTTATAGGTTCAAAATTTATTTAGTGTTTTTCTTTACACATTTTTCCATTTTTTTCTTTCTAAATATCTAAGCTTTCCTCCTTTTTTTAATTTCATCTTCTATTTAGCTATAGAAATATCTTTGACCTTTTATTTCAATTAGGTCTGATGATCAGTTGTTTTACTCTCTCTAAAAATGTCTTTATTTTGCTTTAAATTTTAAAATTATAGGTTGAGATATAATTTACATGACATGTGATACACCACTTAAGGATATAAAATTCAAACTGTATTAGTGTATTTGCAGATTTGTACAACTATCACAATAAATATTAGATTATTTTCATTACCCCAAAAAGAAATCTCATACTCATGAACAATCACTCCCATTTTATCCAAGACATCTGACACTAGAAAAATTCTACTATACTTCCAGGCTTGATAAATTTGCCTATACTGGACATTGCTTATAAATGGAATCAAAGAACATGTGGTATTCTGTGACTAGGTGTTTTTTACTTAGTATATTAAAGTTTTACTAAGCATAATAACAGTTCAGGGTGCCAAACTAATGCTTGGGCTCTGCTTTTTTAGTGGATGCTGAATGCCAAAGTTTTAGCTTCTTAGCAACACAATACGAGAGGCTATGAAAGTTATATATATATATATATATATATATATATTTACCTTTTACCTCTTCCTAATAATTAAATTTAAGAGGAGTACCAGGGAATTCCACTACCAAAAAGGCACATGATATATTGTGGAGTAATGCTTCCACTGAGAATATCTTTAAATTCTTTTAAAAAGAAAAAAAATGAAACTTAATGAATAAGGGTTTTAACAAGGCAATAGACTTGTGGAGCTAATACATTAAAATGGTGAAAATCCAGAGACAAGAGCCCAGCATTGAAGGGCATGTTCCCTACAGGTGTCTACCAATTTTGACTAAAAGAATAAGAAGGTAAACCTACCTTTAGACAAACTCACTGAGGTGGTGATGTTGGAGAGGTGTAAAATATTCACATTCAATATTCACCAAGAAATAGAGCCTTGAAAAACCAGCCTAATATTATTCTAAATATATGCAAAAGAGCTTGGCTCTATTCTGCCTAAATATATTTTTATGTAAATTATTCTCTCTGAAAACCCTTTTCCTATATTTAGTCAGTGCATACTTAGTATATGCAATCTATTAATTGTACTTCATTTCAAGTATTTCCTTGTCTATGGCAACGTCCCAAAGTACTTAAAAATCACACTTATTTTAAATAGGCATCTATAAGTTTCCGTATTACTTTATCTTTAAATAAAATAAAACAACACAATCACAAAGCAAATCTAATTAATCAAACATTCCTCTTTTCAGATGGAATCAACTTGCAAGTGGAAACATGTTTTAAAGTGAATACAGTCTAATTCTACAGTCTCTAAGTGAAATAAACATAGTTATTCTATGCCAGAAATTATAATAGCAGCCAAAATTTAAAACTATCTCTGCCATTTTTTAATTAGTGTCCTGGTTAAAGCATTGCAATAAGAATAACCACTTTGAAATACGACCTAAATTTAATCAATGTCTGTCAGCTCCTGCTTAGCGATGAGGTATTCTTTTTGTTTCCTTGTAGCCAGAAAAAGAAGCAAACCGATGCTAAGAGTACACACTACCAATCACTGGGTTTCTCTCATGTGTATTACCTCATTTAATATTCATGGTATTCCTGCCAGGCAGTTATCATTTTTCTGGAAGGAATTTTTAGCATAAAGAGGTCGCCAAAATTCACAGTGATACTACTGGGAAAGTCACTCTGAATTTGTCAGAAGATATTAGAAGCATGGTAGACAGGAAAGGACTGGAAAGCACTGTTTATGACACAGAGATCTAAATAGTTAATCTAGGTGGAAATGTTTGAGCAGGCTTAACATTTCAATATATTTCATAGGTGCTAAATTTAATAAATCAGAGAGCAGGTGATAAGAAAATTGAAAGATACTATGAGATTACTGGAACTATGTTGCAGCATTAGGGGTTCATCCATCATTTATCGATATATTTGCAAAAATGAAATCTAGGGGCTCTTGTTAAAAGTTAGTAGAATACATAGATGATAATTCAAAAGCTATTTAGCCATGGAACTCAATCTTCATGTAAACTATAATTTGGAAGATTTTAAGTTTAAATTAGGTGTTTTAGTTATTGTTATACATTGACCACTTAAAAATACAGGATGTGGTTGCCAAACATTTAATGAGAAAATATAAGAGGATAGTAAAGAAAAATCTTCACCTCTCATTCTTGAGAGTAAATTTGTTACAATTCCATAATCTCACAATTACATTGGAGAAACTAAAAGCTGGAATTAGGTAGATTAATCTGTACTGAGGTAAAAGTTAATTATAGTATTTTATAAATTCTCATATATGTAGGGCTTATCAATAAACATACATTCTATATATTTTTTATATAACTCCATATTCCATATTCCAGGAGTTATATAAATAACATATAGAATATAAATTTTGACCTTATCTTATATTCTTTCTATGAATCACCATTCATGAAAAATCACCATTCATGGAAAAGAATATAAGCTAAGGTCAAAATTTTCAGAGTCAGAGTAAATCAGTTTATCATACATTTTTGATTATTAGTATTTGAAATTAAATTCCATCCTATTTATTTAGTATAATAATATATTCAATGTCGTTTAAAACTACATGCAAAATTATATAGTAGGAGTCCAGCTTCCTTGACTGAGAAGACAGATATTCCCAAATATATACAATGAATTTATATTAAATAATTTGAATAGATTTTATGGAAGACTTTTGGGTGACAATTACTCAAACATTATTATATTTTAAAATTATTGTTTCTCTGGTGTCTGATGTAAGAAAACTATTTCCCAAACAATTTCCAGACCCAATCAGCTAGTGAAAAATTGTCACTGGATGTACAATCACCAGTTTAGATCCATTGTTTGACTGACTGGAGAGTATTCACTGAAGTAGGCATCTGTTATTGAGGTGGGTAAAGCAGGGTTGGGGAAAAAATTGAGAATGACAATAACCTTGTGGGTTGAACAGCAGTACAGTCATTTTAGAGTTTATAAAGAGATTAGACACCGAGGCCCCAAATACTTAAATGACTTATTCAAAGTTAAACAACAGTGAGATAATCAATTTTAGCTTTGAAACAAAATCATTTTATACAGAATTTAATATAGCTGCCTCTTGACATTGTATTTATGAACACTGAAACAAAATGCTAGCTCATTCTAGTTTGTACTATAAAATGTTAAATGTGAGAAATGCAAATACCTTTGTAAAAATTCAACTAAGATCTTATGTTTGATTCTTCCTATCTTCTTAAAGTAGAAAATTTTTGCTTAAAAAGTATATATACATAGATATGTTCTAATTTTCTTCCTTTTGTAGTCAGGGCATAATTTGCTAGCACTACTTTCACATTTTAGTGTGCTCTTTATTAGAATACGGTGTCCACAGTGATCAAAAACTTTCTTTCCAAAGCACCACACTGAACAAATTTTTCCTGAAAGAAAGCTAGTTTAGAAATGCAGAGGATAATGGATAAATGATTCAAAAGGAAGTTTTTGAGAACAAATGTTTTACTTACCTACTGAAGTTCCCCTTTCTGAGAGTAACTTTTGTGAATAAATAGCATGTCATGTCTGGATCTGATTGGAATTAAGGAAGATTTTCTCAGAGGGATATATAAGAGTTTCTTTACTTCTTGACTCTTCTTTATCATAAGAAAATATCTTTTATATCGAGAGGTGAAGCCAACTGATCTCTGTCATTTGATTTAATTTTAGTCCTTCAGTCACAAGCAATGCCCAGTGAACTGCAGATCCTCATCCGTTCAGAACAAGGCCACACATGGAGACAAAGCATGATGAATAGTCTGTTACTATAACCCAGAGGAGCTGACCTTGGCATTGGTGAGACCCAAATTAGTATCAAAGCTCATATTTCATTGAATATCCTCTCTCGTAGCCATAGCTTTGACCAGACATATGGAAGCTAAGAAAATAACCTCTTACCTTTAGCAAATATGAACTCACTCATATAAAACTTTTACAAATAATTGAAGTATATAAAAGAGTTTATTCGAAGGTTATTTTTCATTCTTTTTTCCCTTATTTTAGGACTCAGATACTAAACAATTTCATTGTAATATTAACAATTACATGATTCATGGTACATGATTTTAGCTGTCTTGGTTGATACATAACAAAAATTTAGAAGTTTTTGCAAATAGACTCCATTATATTTCAAGTGGTTTTTACTTAATGATTTTTTTAAACAAATTCAGACAAACAGTACTTACCTGGCTTCTAGAATATTGTTCTATTTGATATATCAGTACCTTTCATTTACCTTTTAAATAAGTCCTAGAGAAATAAATTCAGGACAATTTTAGTTTGCCTGAGTGTGTGTATGTGTGCGTATGTGTGTTCCATCCTAAAACCATCTTTGCGGACAGTCCAATTCTAAAGTGTAATTGGAATTCTGGAATATTGTTGCATGACATTCTGCTGAAGTTTAACTAGTGAATCCATTTATCGAATCTCTTTGGATAGTGTATGTATATTTTCCTTTTTCCAGATAAAAAGAAGTAAATGGGATATGAGTACTGTTTCAAATACTAGTATCAGAAGTTTTTTTAAAGGTCAATTTTGCTGATACAGTTTAGAGTTTATTATGAATAAATTGCTCTTTCTCATATATCTTAATTATACATTATGCTTCCTAATTTCTACCATTTCCTCCCAAATTTGAATAGAAGTATTTAAAGTCTTGGCTAATAAAAGAAAATATACTGCACTTATTAATTTAAAAAGTAAGTTTATTTAGTAAATTTAAATTATACAGTATATTATGAATAAAAATTGGGTCTCCTAATTTTTCCTTTCAAATTATTGTCTCCATTACAAAGTTCTATATATTTAAGAAAGATATTTAATAATGAAAAAATTTCCAAAGCAGCTTCATAAAGCTTCTGTCTTGGCCTGTCTTGTGATGCTGTAACAGAATGCCACAGATTGAGTAATTTATAAAGAACATAATTTTATTTCATCACAGTTTTGAAGGGTAAAGAGACCAGGATCAATAGGCTGGCATCTCACCGGGGCTGTTCTGCTGCCTAATCCCGTGGCAGAATGGGGAGGGGCACAAAAGGATGAGACAAAGAGCAAGAGGAGGCCAAAGTCATTTTTTAAAAATTCCTCTTTGTAATAATAATACCATAAATAAAAATAATGATCATCTTTCACTCCCTAGGTATGTCTACAATATCATCCTAGATACTTTATGTAATTCGATCTGTACAAAAGCATTATGAGGTAGGTATTTCCTGTAACCCCCACTTCAGATGATGAAAATTAACTCTGAAAGTTTGGGAAACCTAACTCTTGGTCATTCTTGTAGCATGTGGATGAGTGGGTACAGATTTTATATGCAGCCATATTTCTCCCAAGCTGCTCTTTGAACTATCACATTCTCTTACTATTGGAAAGCATAGGGATAATTGACTAGAGAAAAAAAATGTTTCTAAGTGCATACAGATGCATAAATATAGTGATCTTTCAAGTATAAACTGGAATATGCAGGAGCTGCCTACTCTAAAGAATCTCACAGTAACTAAATAATCTGCTCCTATCTTTTTGTAGGTTTTCCAAATTGGTTCAAACTAATACAAACTTTCTGGATCTGATCCAGTAACCCACAATGCACACAGGATATGAGAAATAATAGCTTAACCTCACTTTTCTCCAGATAGATTTCTGGATATGAGTTTCATATCTTTTGGCATCATATACTAAAACCCCAGTAATCCCAATGCAGAGGTGCAACAAGACAATTTTAGCTACAGCCTCATGCATAAAATACAGCTCAATTTTTATAAAGAAGTTTGGAAGAAACATATTGGGATGTCTATTTACATTTTAATGGGATATGGATCTCCGGCTACATTTTATATTATATGGAACTAGTTTCCTAGGAAAGTATTTTGAATCCTGCTGACATTTTGCCTCAGTGGCTCTCAGTCATTTAAATATAACATTTTAGTTTACGTAGTCTTCCAACATATTTAATTTTGTTCTGAAATTCAAAAATTATCCTCTAGAGTATAAGTGCAACATATAAACATGCATCTTACAAAATGTCAGAAATAAAGGATCAATGCCAATAGAACGAGAGAAACATATTAATAATTTTCACAACTACTTACAGAGCAGTTTGGAAGGAGCAGCCTGATGGAAGCTCAGCCTTTTCTCTTGCACTATGATCCTTGAATCTGGGAGAGATTTAAAGTGATGAGGTCACTAGTATTTTTTAATATGCTCCACTCCAGTTAGAGCCTTGGGTTTTTTCTTCAGTGTGACATAAACCTATAAATTACTCTTTTATTCAATCCTGCTCCTTTTTATCTAGGTAACACCTATGAATTTAAAAAATAATTTGTGCAATATGCATAACTTTTCTAACACAGTTGAAGCCTCGCTGTGCATGAATTCCCTCCTCAGCATTTTCTCTTCACACTTTTCAGAGAAATTCACAATCTTGAATTTGTTTTTATCATGACCAACATATCTTTATAATTGTCCTTTCTACCTATGCATTGTTTTGAATGTTTTGATAATAGTTAATGGCATTATTTTATACATATATATTCATATCTATAAAAATTAACTCACTGTTCTTTTCAGGAACAAATTTTGAGCAATTTTCAGCAATGAATTTAATCATTTAAATCGATTTAACTTATTTTAATTTCTATATAGTCTATTATTGCAAAAACATTCCTATATTAAGTTGTTCTCTTCTTAAATATTTAAACTTTTTCTAACTTTATAATAATGCAATGCCAATCTTGTGCCTGTCTCTTTGTTTATGTATGTAGAAAATTAGTGAATAAACAAAGTGGAATGGCTGAATTAAAGATTATTTGAATATACGAGTTGTCTAGATATTGCTATGCCTGTATTTCCCCATGGCGTATTTAGGCCAATTTACTTAGCTTCAGTCAATGGATGAGCATATTGGATTTTTTATTTTTCATTTCAAGTGATGTTTGCTAAAAAGTTTATTTTTTACTTATATGATATTTTGTGTTTTGTAGCACTTTTGATCTATTCTAAATACTAATCTATGTTCAGTTATAGGCATTGGAAGTATTTTCTTCCAAATTTGTCTCTAAAACTAAATTATGATGTCTTATGACAAAGTTCTTTTTTCTTGATATTGTTTGAATGTATTCAAATCAGGAATCTTCTTTAAAGTTTTATTGTGAAATAATTTTAGATTTTCACAAAAAATGTAAACATGTTGTAGAGTTCCTATATATCTTCACTCAGCTTTCCATACTGTAAATATCTTAACGAACCAGGGTATATTTTTCAAAACTAAGAAATTAATATTGGTCAAATCCCACTAACTAACCTACAGACTTGATTCCACCAAATGTTTTACTAATTCTATTTTTCTTTGCCAGGATACCAGATTGCATTAAGTCATCTTCTCATAGTCTTCTTCAGTCTGTGATGTTTCCTCATCCTATTTCTGTTATTTATAACCTTAACACTTTTGAAGAGTAATTATTAAGATTTTGTAGGCTATTTCTCAATTTGGGTGTGTCTGAAATTTTCTCATGGTGAGACTGAGTACATGGATTTTGAGAAAACTGTCCTATTCATTGCATCAAACCAGGGGTATGTGATATTTATGACTTGCCAAAAAGATACCTGAAAATGTGGAAGCACCTTTGGAATTCGGTAACAGGCAAAGGTTGGAACAGTTTGGAAGGCTCAGAAAAAGACAGAAAAATGTGGGAAAGTTTGTAACTTCCTAGAGACCTGTTGAATGGCTTTGACAAAAATACTGATAGTGATATGAACAATAAGGTCCAGGCTGAAGTGGTCTCAGATGGAGAAGAGGAACTTGTTGGGAAATGGAGCAAAGGTGACTTGTTATGTTTTAGCAAAGAGGCTGGTGGCATTTTGCCCCTGCCCTAGAGATTTGTGGAACTTTGAACTTGAGAGAGATGATATAGGGTATCTGGTGGATGCCCCACTCTCCTGGCATCAATTTACTGTAGTAGTTTGTTTTCAAACTGCTGATAAAGACATACCTGAGATTGCGCAATTTAAAAAGAAAGAGATTTAACTGGATTCACAGTTCCATGTGGATGAGGAGGCTTCACAATCATGGCAGAAGGCAAGGAGGAGCAAGTCAAATCTTATATGGATGACTGCAGGCAAAAGAGAGTTGTGCAGAGAAACTTGCGTTTTTAACATCATCAGATCTTGTTAGACCCATTCACTATCATGAGAAGGGCATGGGAAAAACCCACCCCCCTGATTCAATAATCCTCCACAGTCCCTTCCACATTATGTAGGAATTATGGAAGCCACAAGATGAGATTTGGGTGGGAATACAGAGTCAAACCATATCAGTGACCAAATCTAGAAATGTAATGTACAACATGAGAACTAAGATTAACAAAATTGCATTGTTTTTTTAAAAAAAAAATGTAGAGTGAAATTAAAGAACATAAATCATCTAAAGCACTTAGAACCTTACACAGGAAGCCACTAGTTGATATCAGCTAAAGAAATCTTTTTTCACCATGGTAAACTTGCTAGAGATTCTTGTAGAGCTCTATTTGTTAATTTTTATCTAAAAGAAATCTAAGGTACTTAAAAGTATTAAGATCATTAAAACTTCTGTGTAAAGAGCTGTTTAACATATCTTTTCCTAGTCTTAGGTAATTTTCCCTCTTGAGCCCAATATCAAATGGTTAAAAGCTCTTAAAGTAAGGCTGATTCACAGTCACTTGCCTCTAGTTCTTAAAACATCCAGTCTTCTACAGCTCTACCAGTGGACTGCACTGCCCAGAGTTATGCTTTATGGCATCTGTGTCTATTGCAAATCATAATCTGCTACAACAGCTTTCACTAGAAATGTTATTTTCCTTTCTGAAAGGTAAATAGCAAAAAGTTAGAGGACAGAAGGAAATAACATTGTTTTTATACCTATGAGGAGTATAACAAAATAAATATAAGTTGATTTGGTGCATTAAAGAATGAGAATCAAAAGTTTACTTTAATAACTATGAATCTACTTTTCTTAATATGATCGGAAACAATTACTAACCATTTATTTCTGCCAATTTCTGGGCAGTGGACAATCTCGTGTCCAGACATAAAGAACAGTAGATAAAAGTTTGCATTTGGAGAAAACAATAAGTAGGCAGAATCATGTTGGTTTATTTGTTAAACTATGTAGGTATTAATCCAATTCGCTATTGGGTTTTAATTCCTTGTTGGGTTCCCTATTAAAGCATAGTAGATCTAAGCTAATGTTCTACAAGTTGATTGCTAGGACACTAAGTAGTAAACTTACATGCTTAAGAAGAGACAGTGAAACCCTAGAGAATGTGCAGGGAGCAACAGTTAAGACCAATACCTGTCCAGAGTCAAGGAAGATAAAGCAGGATCAAGAAGGGTAGAATAAAATGAGTGGCATAAGTCCAAGGCAACACTCTTTTAAAGAGAAAGAAAGGATACCCTCAATGGCTGAAGTATGCAGGTGAGATCAAGCAAAAGTATCATATTGAAATTATACATATCAAAAAAGGTAAAAAATCTCTGTTAATGAAGACAATGTGGACATTACTTCTATAAGTGTAATATGATTGCAGATAAGCTGATAATCAGTTGTGGTTGTCTGGTTTGATTTGACTGACAAGTAGGTACAGATATGTGAGATGAGCTGGTTGGTACAAAGACTATAAGGAAGCAGAAACAGAAGAGGTATAATATGGAGAATATTTCTAAGAAAATCACTTCTAATCAATTATAAAAATTATTTGAATTTTTTTTGAAATTGATTAAAAGTTACTGGAAATATTTATTTTATTAACTTTACATATTCTTAAAAAAGTGCAATTTAAAAATTCTTTTTGAATTATATCAAATAATACTATACTTTCTTTAGAGGAAAGTTCTATGTTATACTAATAAGATAATTGGTGTCATGATTTGCATACAATTTAATAAAGGAAAAGGGCTTGATATGATTTGAATGTGTTGAAATGTGACCTACAATGTTGGAGGCAGACATAACAGCAATGGCAGCAACCACTGCCATCAGGTGGCTGCAGCAGGGAGGCTGACAGGGGCTGCATGCTCCATAAAGCCCACAGGAGCTGGGGACAAGTGGAAGCTCTGTCCCTTCTGAGTTGGGGCAGGAGCTCCCCAGGTGCCATTGCAGCCACCCAAACCACAGCTGTAGACCAAGGCTTCTGGCTCTATGGAGCAGGCAGGAGCTCTACCCCCTGGGCAGCGCTGCAGCTGCCCAAATTGTGGCAGCAGATACTAGCCTCCCTGTGCTCTTGGTGGGGTCTGGAGCAGGAAGGATCCCTGCCCTCCCAGCTGCAGCTGCAGCTACCAGATCCACAGCTGCAGACCTGGGCCTCCCACTCCATGGAGCAGGCAGGAGCTGGGGACAAGCAGGAGCTCCGCCCTTTTGACTTGGTGAGGAGGGAGCTCTGCAGGTGCAACTGCAGCTGCCCTTTCAGGCACAGGACCTGAGCATCTCTGCACCCTCAGAGGCCCAGGAAGCTCCTACAACACTCCCAGAAGGCTCAGGTTTGTCTATTCCCACTGCCTGACCTCTCCCCACTCCAGGTACTGGCTCTGACTGGGGCAGAGCCTGGGCACTGTCATGGCCTGGCTGGGTATGCCCATGCTTGGGGCACTGCCCTGCCACTTTGCCCCCTCCAGAATTGGGGGACCCATGAGCATGATAGGGGAAAGTGAGAAAGGGCTGAGGACAGCTTGGTGCTGGTCTGCAGGTGCCCCTTAATGCCAGCAGCCTGGGCCCATGGACAGCTCCCAGGCAGACAGGCTCCTGGATGGAAGGGGACAGGACCCCAATAATGCCTCACCTTCAGGCCAGGGAGGACCTGAAGGCTAGTGGCCTGGATATCAGTACTGCCTACTTGAGTGGGGACTTGTGGTGCCTTTTCCAGGCTGACCCATGGTTGCTTATGGACCAATTGGCATGCACTTCCAGCCCTGCGCTCAGCCAGAGCAGGGCAGAGGACAGATAGGAAATGGAACTACCAGCTCCAGAGAGGAGCTACTTTCTCTACTAATAGCAGGAGACGATAGGAGAACCAGTTGTAGAGAGGAGTTACCCTCTCTGCTGAGAGCTTCAGAGACCTGCAGAGACTTCAACTTCAGGACAACCAGTTGCAGAGAGGAGCACCTCTTCCAGGGCCTCTTCTCTGCTGACAGCTGAACACTCAACAGGACCACCTGCCTACAGAGAGAAGCTGCCCCTTGCAGGTCTCCTCTAGCTGTTCTAACACTCAGTGAAGGTCCTCTTCATCTTGTTCACCCTCCACTTGTTTGCGTACCTCATTCTTCCTGGACACAGAATAGAACACAGGCAAACATGCCACCGGCCGCAGAGATTTCTGACCAGAAAATCAACACCCCAAAGATCCCATAACCGTGGGAGGTGTTTAAATCGAGGCAGATCTCTTATGAATATCTTGATTCTGACCTCATGGTAATGAGTAAGTTCTCTATTTGTTCATGCAAGAATTAGTTGTTTAAAAGAGCTTGGACCCCTTCCCTCTCTTGGAACCTCTTCCCTTTCTTCTCTCAGTTTGTGATATACCTGCTCTCTCTCCTACCATGAGTACAAGCTTCCTGAAGCTTCACCAGAAGCCAAACAGCTGCTGGTGCCTTGCTTGTACAGCCTACAGATCCATGAACCAAATAAACCTGTTTTCTTTATAAATTACTCAGGTAGTCGTTTACAGCAATGCACAATGGACTAACACAGGGTTTATGTGATGAAAAGGTTTTCTTGAAACCTAATTTGTGTTGTTTTCTAGGACTATGTATATTAAGTGAAGAGTGTGCAAGAATATTTGATTGATATAAACAAATTGATCTGAGAGGCAGGAAAATCATTCTTAAAAATGGAAATATACAATGTAAGAAATGTTTGCCATTGAGAATTAGTAGAACTCTACCTGTAATTCACACACATGTCCACTACAATCTCAATATTTATCTAATAACACTGTTGTTAAAACAAATCACAAGTCATTGCTGTTAATAAATTATTAAGGGTAGAAATCTAGCTAACTAAATTGTTGAATTATGTCATCTCTTTATCAGGTTACTATTGTATATAGTAGATAATGTGTATGCCATCCATCAAGAGACAGCCAATGGTCTTCAAACAGGTAAGATATTAATCTTCCCATTTTATATTGAGTAAAGGAAGTCTCAGAAAGATTAATTGGTTTAAATCTTTCATTTTATGGAGTTTGAATCTACATAGTGTTCCCAGATATGGCAATCAGGTTAATAGATTTCTTAAAGCATGGCAGCATGAGGTGAAATAAATTAATAGACACATATAAAATAACAACATACAAAATTCCTTTCATTCTCCAATTTTTATTCTCAAATTTTATGCAATCAAAACAACCAAATGAGACTGGGTATGGTGGCTGGCCAGGTGCAGTGATTCACCACGCCTGTAATCCCAGCACTTTGGGAGGCCAAGGCAGGCGGATCACTGGAGATCAGGAGTAAAAGTCCAGCCTACCCAACATTGTGAAACCCCATCTCTACTAAAAATACAAAAAGTAGCCTATCATAGTGGTGCACACCTGTAATCTCAGCTACTTAGGTGACTGAGGCAGGAGAATCGCTTAAACTCTGGAGGCTGAGGTTGCAGTGAGCCAAGATCATGCCACTGCACTCCAGCCTGGGTGACAGAGTTAGACTCCATCTAAAAAACAAACAAAAACAGAAATCTTACCATAAGAGTTTTTATTTGTTATGGTCACAGGTTGAATGAAGTTAAAATTTTATTTCTCTAGTTGTGACTGTCCATCTTCATTATTTTCTGAGATACTGCTTCAGAGAAACAGAAACCAGTTTCAATTTTGAATAGAATTGCATATCTTTTTCTTACGACAAACATGTTGTGAACAGCATGGGATTGGGATTGCTATTCTCTGCTCTCAAACTGGGTGAGATGGTCCCAGAAAGAAAGAATACATCATTATAAGACAAACCACTTATCTTAAAATGACTGAGAAATATGAGTGAATGGCATACTTGCTGATGGTCAAGATTTGGTAGAGGAAGGAAAAACAAGATAAACCAGCAGGGATAAAACATAAAATAGGGAGAACACAATTTAGAAATATAGTAAAAAGAAAGAGGAGAAAGAAAGGAATGAACAGAAGAAGGTTAAAAAAAAAGACAGAAAAAGTGAAACAATACTCTAAATATTCTATAACCTGAGGTATATATTTTAGTGCTCTACATTTTCCACAAAAATCGTAGAGTAATAAGACTTTTAAATTCTTAAGATTCTTGGCTCATCGATCTGTAGGCTGTACAAGCAAGACACCAGCATCTGCTTGGCTTCCGGTGAAACCTCAGGAAGCTTGTACTCACAGCAGAAGAGAGAGAGGGAGAAGGTATATCACACAGTGAGAAAGAAACAAGACAGAAGAGGTTCCAAGCTCTTTTAAACAACTATTTCTTACATGGACATATAGAAAACTTATTCATTACCATGAGGCCATAATCAAGATATTCAAGATTCTTAAATTATATTTATCTGTAATAAAAATTATGTGATTTTGTTTCAAAATTACACAATACAGAGAAATGCTATCCTTAAATAAACATAAACTTCTAGGGTAAATTTAGTGGTGATTTTGAAGAAGAAATCACCAAAACATGTGAGCAAGACTAAGCAGCTTCCAACATTCTTCTAATAGAAATTCCTCCTTGAATTTTACGGATTTCTTTAAGGAAATAAAATAATTTTAAGAGAGTGTTTCTTCATAGGACTAGTGTTTATTTTTTCCCATGCAGTTAAAGGAATGTCTTTAGAGGTAAGAATTATGCAGGTATTTTAATGACTGTTATTTTCAGCCGTTCACATTATTTTCAGTCACATTAATGACTGTTCACATTTTCTATGTATCAGTTCAAAGGCACAGGTGCAAACATTTGCTTGTCAGTTACTAACAATCAGTGAGAGGGTTCTTCAAGCCCCATTTTCTTAGAGTTTGAAAAATGGAAAGAGAAAGAAGAAACCAAAGTGAAATTATTATTTGTCTTATCATTATAGAAGACTGAAATACATGAGAGAATACATTTTTTTAAAAAAAAATTTATTTTTAATTGCCATATCATAATTATATCTATTTCTGGGATACAGTGTGATGTTTCAATACATGTTTACATTGTATAATGACCAAATCAGGTTATTTAGCTTATTTATCATCCGATACATTTCTCACTTCTTTGTGGTAAGTACATTCAAAATGCACTCTTCTACCTATTTTGAAATATACAATTAAGTATTATTAACCATGGTCACCACATTGTGTACTAGAATGCCAGATCTTATTCCTCCCATTTGACTGCAGCACTGTACACATTGACAAATCTCTCCCCGTTGCTAGTTCCCCCACTTTTTTTCAGTCTCTGAGTTTGGCGGTTAGTGAGTTGCTAAAGTTCACTATTCTACTCTCTGTGAAACTTTTATTTTTTAGATTCTATATGTAAGTGAGATCACCTGGCATTTGTATTGCTGCATTAGTAAACATAATGCCCTCCAGGTTCATCCATGTTGCCAGAAATGAGAGGATTTCATTCATTTTTATGGACGAAGAATATTCCTTTGTGTATGTATACCCCATTGTCATTATCTCTTTAACCACTGATGAAAACAGGTTGATTCCATTTCTTGGCTGTTGTGAATAGTGGTGGAAGAAAACAGGGGAAACACTTTATGGCATTGGTCTGGGCACGGATTTTTTGGATCAAGCCTCAACCAGAAAGGCAACAAAAGCAAAAATAGACAAATGGGATCACATCAAACTACAAAGCTTCTGCAAAGCAAAAGAAGCAATACACAAAGTAAAGAGGAAACCTACAGAATGGGAGAAAATATTTACAAACTATCCATCTGACAAGCGGTTAATATTCAGAATATAATCAATTCAGTAGCAGAAAAACAAATAATCTGATTTTAAAATAGGCAGAATTTTAAAATAGGCAAAAAGACCTGAATAGGTATTTTTTCAAAAGAAGGCAAACAAATGACCAATAGGGATGTGAGAACATTCCCAGCAGTAATCATCAGGGAAATGCAAATCAAAACCACGATGAGATATCATCTCAATCTAATTAGAACGGTTATTAATAAAAAGAAAAAAATAACAAATGCTGGCATACATGTGGACAAAGTGCAACTCTTATCCACTGTTGGTGGGAATGTTCATTAGTAATGCCATTATAAAAAAAGATACAGAAGTACTTCAAAAAATTAAAAATAGAACTCTTTTATGATCCAACAATCACATTTCCTAGTATATATCAAAGTGAAATTAAATGAGTATGTCAGCGATATCTATACTCTCATGTTTAAAACAGATTTATTAATAATAAAATTGTCAACAAGCAAAATTTAAGCCATTTACAATGGAGAGCGCATTGATTCACTGTGGTTCAAAGTCCTTCAGAATTAAATGCATTACTTCTCCCATTAGAGTTCATTGAAACATGCAGCTCTCATGTCTGCCTTACTCTAATTCTTGTGATAACCTACAATTGAAAGGGTTATGATTTTTGTCCAACTCAATACAATTTCTAAGTTGGTGTTTTTTATGTTCACCTATCAAGTTTCTTGGAGCCACTTCTTATTCTGTTGGTACTTAACAATAATTTTTATGTGTTCTGAATTATCAGGTGCTATATCTGTTTTGTCTACTGTAAAGGAAGGGAAATCTATCTGTGGAGACTGTGGGACCAAGCACTGTCTTAAAGGTCCTTTTGTTGATATCTAATTCTTACAGCAATCTTGAAAGGTGAGAATTTCAACCCGTTTCACAAATGAGGAAACTGAGTTTGGCAGTTAGTGAGTTGCTAAAATTCATTTAGCTAGTGCTAAAATTATTATCCATTCTATTATCTTGATTTCACAGTTTTTTGTTTTGTTTTGTTTGTGTTTGGTTGGTTGGTTTTTGAGACAAAGGTTCACTCTTGTTGCCCAGGCTGGAGTGCAATGTCGCGATTTTGGCTCACCGCAGCCTCCACCTCCCGGGTTCAAGCAATTCTCCTGCCTCAGCCTCCTGAGTAGCTGGGATTACGGGTATGCACCACCATGCCCGGCTAATTTTGTAATTTTTTTTAGTAGAGACAGGGTTTCTCCATGTTGGTCAGGCTAGTCTCCAACTCCTGACCTCAGGTGATCTGCCCACCTTGTCCTCCCAAAGTGCAGGGATTATTGGGGTAAGACACTGTGCCTGGCCAATTTCATAGTTCTTATGCTTTTAACAATACTATCTTGTTTTTCAATCACAAGAAGTGATCATGAATTAGTGTAGAGTTTTATTATTTAGCATTCAAGCTTCTTAGTCTTTTATACATTTTAACTAATTATAAGCCCCTTTTCTTGGCTGTCACCATAATCACATTTCTCAGTTTAAAATTGTGGAAGCTTTTTGTAGTGTCTACAATTTATTTTGAAATATATGACTTACTATTTATTCAAGTTATGTGGGGGCAATTTAGGTTAAGCGATAATCCAGAGCAGCTAATATGCTATAAAGAAAGCACTGTCCACAGGCAATTTGTCATCCATTTATCAATGAAAATCCAATGTTTTGCTAATTACTCTAATGAATGATTAAAAATGGGTTTTAAACAGTAAAAATAATGTTTAATTTTTTGGTATGATGAGAGTATTAGAAATGGAATACCTCTGGTAAAATTAAAGGTACTCAGATTATTGTAGATTGACTGGAAATATTTTGAAAGAGGCCCCTAGTATTTTACAAACAGGATAAGAATTCAGTGAAGCCGCCGTACTTGTACTCTCAAGGACGGATCACAGTGTTTTATTCCTAACTAGACATAACGTTCACCTGCGGAAGATTCCTGCATGCTAGATGCTAACTATACATCACAGAACATCATTTATGGAAGTTTGTTCCATCCGCCACGAGAACAGAGTGCCCAAAAGGACAAAATGAGGGGATTTTACCCAGCAGTTCATTAATGAATATTTATTTTGTAAATATTTTTAATCTGACAATTTATTCTTTAGGCTTACACTTTTTAACCTGAAGGTATGGGGAGCATAGGTACACTTTATTCACCTAAAATATTGTTGGTGCCTACTATTATCTATTGAAAATAACTTCATAGACGTACAAACTCAAATTGCCTTAAGGCAGTTTGCAACAGTTTGTGCAGTGACCCAAATGATGCTTTCAATATATTTAGAAGCGGGAAGCAAACACTAAAATGTCTTGTAGTTTTGGAGAGATACTCATTTTTTTTTCTTGTGCTAAACACCACAAAGTTGACTATTTAACTGTCAAATTTGTGTTTTCTTTTTCTTTCAAATCTTTTGTTTTTAATGGGCACTCTCATTGGCATAATTCTCTATTACACAGACACACTTACACCTCATAAAGTAATTTACTGACTAAAGGATTTCTTATCACTTCTGCTTCCTTACAGCCGGGCTGAAGTTTCTAATTATGACAACATGGAGAGGAAAAACATCTGTGCTGCCAGCATTGCACAGCAGCTTCCAGTAAGTGAAGAAAAGAGCCTTCAGATACTTTAAATATTTGAGGGATTTAATGAAAGTTTGCTACAAGTGTCTCCTTGAATAGTCTTTTGGGAGGCCTGTGCACACAATAAAATTAGTAGAAAATAAGAAAAAGAAGAAAAGAACCATTTATTGTACAATGATTTTTAATAGTCATTTGCAGCCCCATGAGTAAGATTTAATAGATATTGTTAGAGATACCAAGAAATCCTTCCATTAAATTCTATAGGCTCAGCTATTGATTCATAAAGACATTGCAAAATGTATAAGAATTATGTCAGATCCGTGGACCAATGTGCCTTCATTAACATCTTTAATGCATAAACACCTCCATTGTTCCCTGTATTATTTCAGAAAAATCTTAAAATCACTATTATGAAATGCATAACCCTTAATGATGAAAGGTGAGAATTTGAACCAGCACCTTATTGGTTTCAAACTAAATTTGAACTAACATAGAACTGTAAATTGTCCCCTTCCTAGCTGGAGCCCCTAGCTCCCTAGCAACTCACTATATTGATTTCTTAGTCCCAGAATCTGGTTGCATGAAACTGCGTGCACAGTGGCAACTGGCAGAGAGACACTACCAGTGGCCAAGTGGTTATATTGTAATGACTGCATCCCGAGCCACTATACTTTTCTATGATACTAAGTGAGTTGTATAAACAAGCAAATGAGCAGGTGAATAATCAAACCATCAACATTCTCTTTGATTTGTCTTGTGAGAGATAAAAAGTTATCATTGTGGTAGAGTTTGGATTACCTTTCAAATATTTTACCTTAAACTGTACTTGTACTCACTAAAACCTACCCATTCCTACACATCGAATGCAGACAGCCCCAAAATACATCTCTATAGTTTATTATTAGCTACTCGACATTTTCTTACACCAAAATACAATCTGCTGCAAGTCTGGAAATTTCTCAGCAAAATACAAATTATTTATAAGAAACGTTAAATAAAACTGTTCATATTGCTTAATCTAAAAATGACAATTTTTACATTTGTAGATTTTCTCTGAACATACTGTAGAGCAAATGTACAAATAAAAAATATGAGAAAAAAACAAAAAAAAATAGCCATAAAAAGCCAAGTGTGGTGGCTTATGCCTGTAATCCCAGCCCTTTGAGAGGCCAAGGTGGGCAGATTGCTCGAGCCTAGAAGTTCCAGGCCAGCCTGGACAACATGGTGAAACCCTGTCTCTACAAAAAGTATAACAACATCAACCATCAGCTTGGTATGGTGGCATACACCTGTGGTCCCAGCTACCTGGGAAGCTGAGGTAGGAAGATCACTTGAGCCCAGGAGGTTGAGGCTACAGTGAGCTGTAATTGTGTCAGTGCTCTCCAGCCTGGGCAAAAGAGTGAGACTCTATCTCAAACAAAGGGCCATCAGTATGTAAAGCCTTATTCTAATGTAAAATATAATAATTTTAATTTGATTATACCTAGCCCTTATATATTCTTTATCTAGTCCCAGAACAAAAAACTGCCCTATATTTAAAGGCACCATATTTTTTAAAAAAATACTGTGTACATTACATTTATTGACACTACTTGTAGCCATTCATATTTATTCTTCACTATTTATCAGGCGTGGGTTTCCTACCAAATTCCGAGATGGTACACTATTCCTTTTCTCTATCAGTATGCATGTGACATGACGCAGCAGATACATTCTGAGCTTTTTCAGGTAAAAGAGTCATGATGACCAAATATAATCAAGTTATAGAAGAAAGAATAGTGTGCTCAGTGTCAGAAGGCCTAGATGTGGGTCCTGAACTTTTCATTTACTGTGTGTGTGAATGAGTGGTGATGAATGGTGATCACTTTACTGACTTAAGCCACAATTTTCTTCTTAGTGGTAAATGATGCTAAACTCATTTTTATGCAGAAAAAAATGTGTATGTCAAAATGCTTTGGAATTTCTAATATATAAATATTAGATATTATTATTGATTGCATTCTCCAGTCTCATCATATATTGGAAAATTTTACAATAAATCGAGGTCATTTAAGTCAGACATTGTATCAGATTTATTTCAGGCAAATAGAAGTAATCACTGGGTGCTCCATATGTGCCACACACCAAGCTAAATACCTTACATGGATGATCTTAGTCAAAACTCATTAAAAACCTTTAAGGAAAGTATTACCATAATTCCATTTATATTAAGGCACAGCAAGCTTAATTAACTCACCTAAATGTTGAACTAACATATTAAAATAAATTGAGCCTTTTTTTTTATGTAGGCTAAGATGTTGAAGTACTTTGACAGCCACATAAGAGGAAGTACAACTTTCACATGTGGCAATGACTATCTCCAGAAAAAAGACAATTTAGAAAGACAAAATAAAAATGAAAATGATTTATTCGATATAAAACATGCAAACAAATTTTTAAAAGTGAATTCCAGTTTCTTATATTTAAGTTGAAATGCAGTTATTATAAAATCACACGTCTCAGAGGTTGCAAGATCTTTAAAGGCTACTTGTCTAATGCCTTCTGTTTTCAGCTTACGGCTCTATCACCTTTGAAACATTCTTTAGAAACAGGCTTCTAGATCAGTCATTTTCAGCTGCTATGTTTCTCTCCACCATATATGATAAGATATTCACAGGCATAATCAACACACATAGACTCAAGAGCTGAGGCAATGAAAAGAAAAAGTTTTGAGTTATATGCAGTTCTTGCCAAGATTATTAAAATACTCCTTTTACATCTAAATGATAGCTATATCTTTATATAAAAATCCTGTATTTTATTTATTTTAAAAAGAAAGCCTTCTGAAGTTTAGTAATTCAAACTATAATCGTAGCAATTTGCCTCCAACACAACTGTCTGTTATGATGCTAATTTTAAGAATCTCTGTCCCAGCCTAGATGTCGGCAAGTCAAGTGTCAGGTTACATTAGTTTGCTTTTGGTTCCAAGTGACACAAAACTTTACTCAAACTCACATAGAAACAAATTGGAAATTTACTTGCTCATGTAGTCACCTAGTCCAGAGACATGGCTTGTTTCGGGTATTATATGATCTAGAGGCGCACCATGACATCAGGGCACCAGTTTTTTGTTTTGTTTTGTTTCAGTGTTACTCTATCCTGTCTTTCCTCTTTTCTGTACCCTCATCTTTTATATTGCCTTCTCCTCCCACTCTGTAGCAAGGATATTTTCAATAGTTTCAGAGACTCTGCTATCATACATATTGATCATATTGTCATATTGATGAAAGAGTAAGGCACATTTGTCACAAAAGTTCCAGAACAGATCCTGAGACTGATTGTTACTTAACAAACACAAGCCAATAATTACACACATTAGAATGCATTGATCGCTTAATTTTTTTTTAGATGAAGTCTAGCTCTTTCACCTAGGCAGTGGCATGATCTCAGTTCACTGCAACCTCTGCCTCCCGGGTTCAAGCAATTCTCTTGTCTCAGCCTCTCATGTAGCTGGGACTACAGGTGCCTGCCTACACCCGACTAATTTTTGTATTATTAGTAGAAACAAGGTTTCACCATATTGGTCAGGCTGGTCCCGAACTCCGGACCTAAGGTGATCCACCCGCCTTGGCCTCCCAAAGTGCTGGGATTACAGTTGTGAGCTATTGTGCCCAGCCAATTGCTTAATCTTGATTACATGTTTACACCTGGAGGAGTAAGTTGACATCCTGGTAATAACATAGACCATCTCCAAAACTTAGAAGCTACTGGAGAAGTAAAAAAAAAGCCAGTGCTTGGAATATGAACAGAAAAGTCCTCTCTTGAGAACTCAGTCTCCTGGAAAGAAAGTCTTTCTCTTTTAAGCAGCCTGTTATAAAATCCTTCCCTTTCTTTCTTAAACTTAATTATTTGCCCATGGATTCCATTCATTAGTTCATGTTTTGTCTTTGCAAATCCACAGAACAGGTTAAATCCTTGGAATACACTCAGTATGGATTAGGCCATTTAAACTATTATAATAAAATACCATAGAATAGGTAGTTTATACACATCAGAAATTTATTTCTCACAGTTCCAGAGGCTGGAAGACCAAGATTAAGACACCAACAGAGTCTTCTGGTGAGGGATCCATTCCTCAAAGATAGTGCCTTCTCATTTTGACCTCACATGTTGGAAGGGGTAGCTAGCTCTGTGGGGTTTCCATTATCAGGGAATTGATACCAGTCATGATGGTTTTACCCACATGACCTAATCACCTCCCCAAAGTCCCACTTACTAATACCTACATCAGAGGTTAGGATTTTAACATGGGACACAGATATTTAGACCCCAGTAGTTGCTATTTACTAATAGGATATCTTACTTTCATAGGTTACTTTGTGAATAAACCTCCATAGAATAGTAAAGCCTTAGCATCATGTATATTTGGTGCACTTTAATAAGAATAAGGAAAATAAATGTTAGGTGAATATTCTACTTATGACCTTATTTCCAAGGAAAACTAGTGATTTATGAGGTCCTATCCTGACATTACATAGAAAGAAGGTAATTGCCAAATAAATATTAATCAAAATGCATTCAGTATTCTCTAGCTTATGGAACTGATTATAATGTGACTAGTGCCTTTATTTCTGGATTGGGAAAAGTAGACTTTAGCTTACTTAATGCCAGATTAATAGAGGCTCGTTGGAGCAGATTAAGTCCCTGAACCTTGAGTACGATCCTCTTAGGCCTTATTTTTTCACAACAACAGGCAGTCAGAGAAAGTACTGTCAGTTCTTTTTTCAGTGTATTGAAAGGCCTTTCCACTCTGCAGGAGTTTAGAGATGTAACTAGATCATTGCCTCTTTTATTTATTTATTTATTTTTGAGACAGAATCTCACTCTATCCCCCAGGCTGTAGTGAAGTGGCACAATCTCGGCTCATGCACTCTGCCACCCGAGCTCAAGCGATTCTCCTGCCTCAGCCTCCCTAGTAGCTGGGATTACAGGCACCTGCCACCATGCTCAGCTAATTTTTGTATTTTTGGTAGAGATGGGGTTTCACCTTCTTGGACAGGCTGGTCTTGAACTCTTGACCTTATGAACCACCCGCTTCAGCCTCCCAAAGTGCTGGGATTACAGGTGTGAGCCACTGCACCTGACTGATCCTTGTCTCTTTCTAGGACTACAAAATGGCATTCAATTGGGGTTTATTTTTTAAGATTCCCTTATCATAGTTTAATCATTCTCTTAAAAGGGCTGTGCTTTTCTCATAGGAGGTTCTGTCTCATTATTCATGGAAAGAAACTATATTTTCCTTTTCTATGGTAGAAGAGGAATTGACCTTAAAGGAAGCAAGAAACAGAGCTAAAATCGAAAAGACTTCTTAGAATGTTGCTATTAATTACATTGGATGTTAACCCCAGCAAAGTATTTAGAATTACACTAGTGATTTGTCTTCATCCCAAACTTGACAAATGAATTGAGAGATGTGTCAGAAAGAATTTCCTTCTTGGTTAACAGATGGCATGTTCCAATTAGTTGTTAGAACATTTTGAATTGTGATAGGTCTACTGGAAGGAAAATCTGTGGTGCTTCAACCATAAAACAAACTACTTGAAGTTCTTTTTTGAATGAAATGCCCTTTTGTATTCCTGCTATGGGTACAACTAGTGATCAAAACTGTCCTTGCACACACACAGACACACACACATACACATACTGCATACTTTTAATTAAATTACTAACTCATCATGAGAAAGATTCATGTATTTCATGATATCAACATGGCATTTACTGAGAACAACACTGAAAAATTAAATCATTTAATAACTCATCAGGGAAGGGAGAAACAGTACAAAGGTGAGTTCTAGGTGTCTAAACTATCATCATTGGGAATATAAATGAACACCAAGAGGACAACTTAACTTGTAAGAATTATTAGTTCAACTCAGAATAAGCAGTTAACTGCATTGAGTTGGCAGTTTATTGTTATTATATTAGAAAATAATTTTTAAAGTATACAGCTGTATTTTTTGCATTATCTATTTTAAAATATTAGTTTTTAAAGGAATAGGTAAGATTACAACTATCTTTTTTGAATTAATAATTAATGCAGATATTCAAGTTCCAGAGTCTTAGAAATCATCTTTATTATTTCTTCTAATAGGAACAGTAAAATATATATTGTAATGAAATTAATGTGTCAGACTCCTGATGAAATAACATCCTTTACATTTGTGAGTACTTAAGTCTCAGAATACACAACTTAGACACTTTGCAACCACAAATCAGCATTTTGTCTAATAACATGAATTAAAAGGTGTTTACAAGAAAATGTTTTCAATACTATGGAACTAAGGTATGCTACTGTGATTTTTAGCTAACTAAAATGGAAAATAACTTCTCTTGTGAACCTAGTGTTTTGAATTGAATAATGTCCTTCAAAAGAATATACTGATGTCCTAATACCTAGTGCCTCAGAATATAATCTTATTTGTAAATAGGATGGTTGCAAACATAATTAGTTGAGATGAGGTCATACTGGAGCAGGATGAGCCCTTAATCCATAATGAATTGTCCCTTATAAGACGATGTGAAGACATAGTGGGAGAATGTGACGACAAAGAGATTGGAGTTACAAAGCTGTAAGCTGATGAACTCCTTCGACTGTTGGCTATACCAGAGCTAGGTGAAAGGCATGAAACAGAGTCTTTCCTAGAGCCTGCAATAGAGTATGGCCCTTGTCACAGAGTTTGCCTTGGCAGCCTTAGGAAACTAATGCAGATTTTAGAGCAACAGAAGTTTGTTCTTGAGATTAGAATTCCAAAATCAAGGTCTTGATGGGCTCATCCTTCCTCTAAAAACTTTAGGGAAAGGTCTTTCTTTTCCCGTTTCAGCTTCTGGTAGCCCAGACATTTCTTGGGTTTTGGCATCATAACTCTAATCTCTGCCTCCATCTTCATGTGGTTATCTTTCCTCTTTGTCTTTGTGTCTTCACATGGTGTTCTCCCGGGTCTCTTCTCATATAAATGTAGGAGATGGGTCAGGGTGGTGGGAAAAAGTATAAGAAAGATGCAAACCTTCTTGGAAGGCCTTTTTGCAAAGCTCTGGGAAGGAATGAGCAAAGGTGGCTGTCCTTACCCAGAGGCAATTAGGCAAGGAGTAGGTGCAAAGGAATGTAAAGGAATTTATCTAAATAAGATTGTTTACTCATGCTATCCTAAGACTGACCTTTGATCATCCCTGCACAGAACTGCTCTCTACTCTATTCAGGGGGTTGGCAATGTTAATCACCCACTAACGGTGTCTACTTGAGACCTTTGTTATTTGTACTAAATAAATGCAGAACATCTCTGGCATATCAGGGCTTCACTGCCAGCAGACTCCCTCTTCAGGATCTGTGAGCCATGGGATCCCCTGCCCACGCTCACACAGGCAAAACTTCTGTGTCGGTGTACTTTTGTCATCCATCACTTAGAGTCTGCCAGTCAGACTCAGCAGCTAAGGACACCAGTTACATTAGATTAGGGCCCACCTTAATTGAATATAAGTTTATTATAATTTAATTCTATCTACAAAGACTAATTCCAGGGAAGGTCACATTCACAGGTTCCTAGGGTAGGACTTGGACATATATTTTTGTGGGCAAAAATTAAATCCAAAACGCATAAGAAAAGAAAGATAAGGTTAAAATAGAATTTAAAAGTGTTATGTTTTAATTATCCATCGAATTTTAGTGTATACTCTTCACCACCCTCTTTAGATAGTAGCACAGCATAGAATCTAAATTATATTTTATAAAATACAAGATTAAACTGATTGCTATTGAAGCATTAGTTTATTTACCATTTTAAAGATAAAAAGAGACATTCCCAATTAAACTTTGATACAGTGTTTTCCCAGAATTTAAGTTTTATATTTATTAAAGACTTTGTTTAGACTTAAGTGGTCATAATTTTTAATACGTTACCTTTGGGAAACATCAAAAGACAATAAAAGCAAAATAATTGATTACACAATTCAAAAACTTCTATACTCCCAGCCTTATGTATTTGAATTAACTAAAGATTCAAATGCTCGCAGGGCATGGTGGCTCATGCTTGTAATCCCAGCACTTTGGGAGGCCAAGGAAGGCGGATCATGAAGTCAGGAGATCGAGATCATCCTGACCATGGTGAAACTCTGTCTCCACTAAAATACGAAAAAAATTAGCCAGGCGTGGTGGCACACATCTGTAATCCCAGCTACTCAGGAGGTTGAGGCAGGGGAGATTCACTTGAATCCGGGAGATGGAGGTTGCAGTGAGCCAAGATCGAGCCACTGCACTCCAGCCTGGTGAAAGAGCAAGACTCTGTCTCAAAAAAAAAAAAAAAAAAAAAAATTCAAATGCTTAATTTTAAATTTTTTTTTCACACAAAATAATTCTCTGTGTTATCAAAAGTATTGACAAGACAGCATCACTAGCTTATTTCAGGACTGCTACTATACATCTGATCACCACCTCCCCTCCTGTTTCCACTGTCCCATTTAATGCCAGGGGTGACTCCGAAATTATCTTTTAATCCAGTAGCAAGTATTCTTAAGTTTAATGCTGACACTGTCTGATGGTCAGTAATTCATGGAAAGTAACCATTACAATAACAATTTTAAGACACCAATCTCCTGAAGGAGGCATTCCAATTTCAGAGACTTTAGAAAGTGAAAACAAAAGTGTTCCTATGAAATAAAGAAATTAGATTTAGGAACATATTTAAAAAATCAGTATTGCAGGCAGTAATCTATTATTCAGATAATTATTCCACTTAGAAACTTTCCCAACTATTTAGCTAAACTCTGACCTGGTAGCTTTAATTTTTTTTTTTTCTTCTAATTCTACAGCTTGCTATCTCACCATAGCCACTTAATAGATTTTTTTTAAGATAAAGCCCTCCAAATATTTTAAACAATGTACTAAATGTCTACCCTCTACCCCCAAGAGTCTTCTCTCTGCTTAAGCATACCCATTTGTTAAAAATCATTCATGATATCATCTATTGAAAAAGTATTTACTGGATGGATCATACATTATGGGTACCATTTTAAACATTGGGGAAGCAAGTCTTGACACAAATGTGCTAGTGAGTGCACATGTAAGCAGGCAAGTAAGTGCTTACATGCACCTTTGCATCTCTTTGGAAGAACTGAAGTGGCTGGTCATACTTATGATAGGGTTAGAAGGAATGGAAAGTTCAGGGAGAGAGAGGAGCAAGTTTAAAGTTCCTAAGACATGAAAATGTTTGATGTTCTAGAAAACCAGATAGAAGGCCTATATCACATGCTCACAAATTAGGATTTAATTCTAAGACCAACCAGATGCCAGCCACTATTTATAGGTGTGAAATATGTGATATAACTTTAAAACAACTACCCATCCTCTCTTTATCCTGTAAAAGCTCTGTAACAATCAAACAGTGAAAGAACTGACTGTTAAGTTACCTCCATTTTGGTTAATCGGCCTTTACCTATTCCTGTATGTAGGCTAGGGTAGTTTTAGAGCACTGAGCTGATATGCAAAAACAGCAATCATGTAATTTTTAAAACTCAATCTGAGATTAAAGGGAAATTAGATAAGCAACTAACTATGTTTTGTTAAAGATTTATAGGAGCATCATGATCTGCCTGAGGACAAATAATTTTCCAACCTTTTGAGACCATTGCTGGTGCGCAGATGTGGGCAGTTGTTGGTCATCTCTTGACTGTAAGTCCCTTCTCTTCTTCCTGCCCTTAACATAAAAAGAGCCTGAAACGTGTACTGATCTAAGATGAAAATTTAGGATGCTAATTCACCATCTTCTCATTTTTCTGGCTCTCTGAATAAACCTACTGGTTCTCCCACCAACTCTTATCTCTTGCATTTGGCTTTGAAGTGCCAAATCACAGAACCTAGGTTCAATTACAATTTAATGGCATACAACATGGGACTGTGTGCCTTGAGTTTTCCAGCCTGCTGTGCTTCCAATGGACCAAGCAACTGACCACAGAGGCGTGCCAAGGTCTAACCATTCATGCTATCAGGCAAATTGGAAACTGTTCATGAATGTCTGCTGCTCATGACTAGGGACATATCAGCAGCTGTCAAGAACATTTTGCCTTAGGAATTCTCCCTGCCTTCTCGTTCATGTCATCAGCTGCCTGCAACTCCTTGTTGGTATAAGGAAATGGCAGTGTCTGGTGGAGTCAACAGGCTCCAAGACTGGGTAAATCACTCTAGTATGCACAACTGGTAAGTGTCTCTCCTTCCATTTAGGCTTTTCCATGGAAGGAGCTACTCTGTGTATTTGATTGGGGTACCCTGTTGCAGATAGGAATCATTGTTGAACTTTTACCTAATTTGAGAATCGGTCGTTTGCATTTAAGTCAGTTGTTTGTGTGGGCCCTGGACTTAACATGTTTAAAAACATGGGAAAGTTCAAAGGCATGTCAGGTTGTCTTGATCTCCAATTGGTTACATATTATGGCCTACTTTTATATACATTTTAAAACTAATGGACAAAAAGAAAAATTAGAGCTCAAATGTTTAATCTGCAATTATAGTTATGTAGATTCTTCCAAATATCTCTATTTCTCTCTTTTCTTTTCTGCTTACTTTAAATCCACTGTTATTAAGTTACTGGTGTTAAGATAAAACTCAGTAATTCAATGTTACTTGAAAATTTTGTTTTTCTTGTATAGTTTATCTGGTTCTAGCTAATATATAAACACTAAAACTAAAAAAAAAAAAAAAAGGTAAAAGAGGTTTTTAAATGAAACTGCCATAGAAACCATTTTACCCATAATTTTAGTTTATAGCCTTCACTTGATTACCTATAACGGCAAACCAAGTTTAGCTATATAAACGGGTATGAATTTTCTCAAAAATACCATTGGATCTAGCTAAGTCATGTAAACCTGTGAATTGCTATCTCATTGCTAAGTTCCAAGGGAAAAAAATAAATAAACTCCTTATTTGGGTGTGTATATATGCATTTAGATATGTTTATATGTATATATATGCATCGCTTTATTTGCATTCTACATAGTACCAAATTGACATACAAATAAAAAAGCATATATAAATTAAGTCCAAATGCTTTTCAAGTTCACAAGAATACATTGAATTTTTTTCTTTTTCTTTTTTTTTTTTGCAGAGAGCAATTTATTGGGCAGAGAGTGACAGAGATTGAAGTACAGTGAGCTCCCACACTATTGTGAGAGGGGATCCCAGAGAGGTAAATCCCTGAATCTTTAATAAATAAGATGATTTTTAAATTATTGGTAAAATAAAAATTGTTTTAATATATTCAGAATTGTTACTATATATTTTTGTGTACATTTACTGATTATTTAATATTTGCCTCTGCTAGGGTGTCAAGGTTTGGCACAAATATTACAAATTATAAACCCAGCCAAAACCAGAATAATCTTTGTGTGCTCTTTTTGACAAGAACACTTTAGAATTGTGGTTCAATGAAAATAACTGAATCTTCTGAGTTACGGGCAAAATGCCTATACATTTAACTTTAAGGCTCTTAGGAAAACAACTGATGATCATAGGCTTTAAAAATGGTGAACAGGGAAATAACTGTAAATAATGACTAGCTCTTTCTAGTAACTCAATTTTCAGACAAATTCTAGAGAAACTGTTCAAAAATTGAGTACATGTAAGTGGGATTAATGCTTGTAGGTAACTTTTTGTATAATTTAAGACCTTAAAATTATTTTGAATTGAATAATAAATGCTCATTGTATGTCTGGGTCATTTCCAATTAAGAAACGGTTATAAAGTTGAGAAATATGTTTTTAAAAATTGTGGCATTGTTCTATCTATAAAATGCTAACATCTCATAAACACTTCAGAATTTCTTACTTCCTAGGTTTTTATCAACAGTTAAGGTTATTAAGAATAATAATTGTAGATAATATGTAATTCTATAAATTATGTTCTTATTGAGAAAAAGAATAATGGTATATAATTTGAAAGTTATATAAAAGTTATTTGAAAAATAAGGTAAAAGGGAACCGATAAGTAGAAGAGTTAGATGTGAAAAAAGCTGTGGCAATAAAGCTGTATTTTTGGTAAAAAAAGGTTATAAAGAAAAGAGAATACTTTTGTATGAAAAGGAATCTTGTATGGTAAATTTTTATCCTAAATAAAGCAACTAGCTATTTTAAAAAGAGGAAATATCAGATGAATCAGAACACCCAGCCAAATTGTAGATGATAGTCTTTGTAAGTTATATTATGGTTCGTGAAAGGTATTTTATTAATAAATGTTGTATATGATTAAGCTGCTTATATTTAAAGATAAACTATTTATGATAGTATTATTATAGTATGTTAAAATAAGTTTTCTTAAGGTGTTGATTTATTAATAAAATTATGAGAAATTTTAATTTTTAATTTTATAACAACTATTTTGAAAACTTCTCAGATTCATATCTCAGAAGTTCAATGTTTATGTGTCTCTTTGCTTTCAGCTTTTTCTCCCCCTCAGAAAGCCTGAGATAATAACTATCTTCAACATTTGTCTCAGTTCCAGCAACTTTTTTTCTCTGGTCCTAACTATTGCTGTGGCGGGATGCTGAAATAGTTTATCCTGAAGGACTAGAAAAACAATGTTTTCCTCCATTATAACTTGATTCTGTACTCTTGCTTTTGTTATGACTGGAGTTTTCAATCTAGTCAGAAAACTCATGCGGTTACAAAAATCACGTATTTCCCTGCCATACTCATACCTTTTAACACACTTTTCCTACACCTGATTAAATTTGAGTGTTCATTTCATCAGGTTTGACTTCTGTGTTATCTAAATAGGCTTCCCATAAGTAGAAGCACTCACACTGCAGAAAGTTTTCTATTGACTTTTTGATAACCAGCTTAAAAAGCAAGATTTTACGTTTTATTAAGATAATTACTACATTGTCTTTATTAGGTTTTTGATTACTTATGAAAACTGAGATTTAAAATGTTTATGCTTTTACATTCATGTAGCTTTCTGCGTGGCCTTTAAGATCTTTTAACTATAACTCAGTTAAATGAATGACTATTGTTTTATAATAACCAATGATTTTGTTTTGATTAAATGTTTTCAGCCTTGTCATATCTTTGATAAACATCTTCAAAACCAAAATTCTAAACTGTCTTTGAATTACTACAAAGCTATAAAAATTCATCACTGCAAGGTTGTAGACCCTTTTTACAACTTCCAGTCAGCACATGGACTCCAGTATCACCACCTCCAACCCCTTAAAAGGGTTTTTATCAGGTGCTCTTAATAAATTCTGTGCTATTAAGTTACAGGGTTTTGACTTCTGGGTATATGTATCTCTCCTAAAAAGGCACAGGCTGCTGCTAAAATATGAATGCTGCCACCAAAATTTACCAAATCTGTGTCTTCAGGCCAAGGAAAGAGTGAGAATCAAAATAAACTGCTTTAATGAGACACGGGGACAGAACTGTATGTAAAAACATGAAGACTCATTTAATGATTTCACTTTTATCTAAATTCTTTATGCAAAAAAAAATGAAATGTTTAGCTACCTGTGAGCTTCCTTTTCCTGTCTCATCAAAACAAGACAGGGCTTATGACCTTTTTGTTTAAAATGTAGCTAATTCGTTATGGTTTTTGCATTCTACAATCAATAAAACCATTTTTTTTCTTTTTGAACTATTTATAGCTTACAGAAATTGTATAAAACAACAAAGATTATTTTTCTCTACCTAATATCTTCAGAATTAAAAACTGTTCAGTTCTACTGGGCTAATCTGTTTTGTATTGCCAACATGCCACTGGTAAAGCTATACATTATTAATCACCCTTCTTCCAAACCCAGGGACTTCTCAGAAGAGGTGGGTGCATGAGATTGTAAGGGCCAGTTCAGTGGGATAAAATTAGTTTAGACACTCCAAATCAAATATGGGTACACAGATGCCTAAACAGCTAATGTCTCAACACATAGAACTAGGTCAATTTTATAACCTTGCTTTCTGGCTTTTGGTTTTGGGCTCTTATGTTAGTTTAAAAGGTTCTAAGGATTAATGAGCACCTGGTCACCTCCATTCCCGTTTGGGTTAGAGTGATTCATTGTCTGTCAGTCTTTTGACTCCAAGTCAGTTAGCAATAGGGATTCCAACAATGGACGGGATGGACTGGGGCAATGATATGAGACAAATTAAAAGTTTTTGTTGATATTGCCTCCAGAATATCCTGAACAAACAAAAATAGGGGCTATAAACTAAAGAAAGAAAATCCTAGACCCCATGGACGAAATGAGTTCTTCACTTTTCCCAAGAAAAATGAAATCTTAAAAACTTAGTTCCCAGTCATGTCAGGTATAATGGCTCACACCTGTAATCCCAGCACTTTGGGAGACTGAGGCAGGCAGATCACTTGAGGCCAGGAGTTTGAGACCAGCCTGGCCAAGATGATGAGACCCTGTTTCTACTAAAAATACAAAACTTTGCTGGCACTTGCCTGTGGTCCCAGCTATTTAGGAGGCTGAGACACAAGAATTACTTGAAGCCAGGAGGCGGAGGTTGCAGTGAGCTGAGATCACAACACTGCACTCCAGCCTGGGAAACAGAGTGAGACACTGTCTCAAAAACTAAAACAAAAACAACAAAACAAACAAACTTTGATCCCATCTATGATGGGATGGGAGGTCAGACATGCCTTGTTCTACTCCTGCCCTTCTATGGTTTAGGCACAGCAACTGACCAGCATTATTGTTAAAATAGAGATTATAAGACTGACAGAATGAACTTTTTATGATGATAAGATAGCAAATTATAAACAAAACCTAAGTCCAGTGTGGTGAGGGTTAAGTCCACTTAAAGAATAAACTATGTTCTAATTGCCTGGAGGTTTTTCTTTTTTCTCTAACAGGTGAACAAGTGCTGGCTTCATAATAAGCAATAAAACAATTTGTACCTCTATCAGATCCTGACTAACTGACCCCAAGCCCCTGTTCCACTAGTGAAAAGCTACAGCTTTTATTAAATAAGAGACTGATTACGGTAACTTTCTCCTGATATAAAGACCACTGACAATAGACAAGTTCAGAGTGGCTTACAGAAATTGTGCATTTGTGGGCCATTGTGTCTTTAAAGGACCTTTTGATATATAGGGCTGAACTGTAATTCGTGTAAATGTTAAGTCTTCACTCCAAGGTGAATATGAGTTGCATGGTGCACACAGGCTTTTTCAATATGTATGTGTCAAGACCACTTTTATAAATATTCATAACTCCTCTTATAACCTATTAAATATATATGTTTAGTCAACCTGCCATCATATTCCCATAGGAGCCCTTTGTGTATAATTGACAGTGGGTATATTAGTCTGTTCTCACACTGTTAATAAAGACATGCCCAAGACCAGTAATTTATAAAGAAAAAGAGGGTTAATGGACCCACAGTTCCACATAGCTGAGGAGGCCTCAAAATCATTGCAGAAGGCAAAGGAGGAGCAAAGGCATGTCTTACATAATGGAAGGCAAGAGCTTGTGCAGGGGAACTCCCATTTATAAAACCATCAGATCTCATGAGACTTAGTCAATACCATGAGAACAGTATGGGGCAAACTCCCCATCATTCAATGATCTCCACCTGCCCCCACCCTTGACATGTGGGAATTATTATAATTTAAGGTGAGATCTGGGTGGGGACGTATCCAAACCATATCATTCAGCCCTGGCCCCTCTCAAATCTCATGTCCCCACATTTCAAAACCAGTCATGCCTTCCCAACAGTCCCCCAAAGTCTTAAGTCATTCCAGCATTAACTCAAAAAGTCCACAGTCCGAAGTCTCATCTGAGACAAAGTAAGTCCATTGAGCCTATGAGCCTGTAAAATTGAAAGCAAGTTAGTCACTTCCTAGATACAATAGGAATACAGGCATTGGGTAAATACAACCATTACAAATGGGATAAATTGACCAAAACAAAGAAACTACAGGCCCCATGCAAGTTTGCAATCCAGTGGATCAGTCAAATCATAAAGCTCCAAAATTATCTCGTGACTCTGTGTCTCACATTCAGGTCATGCCAGTGCAAGAGGGGCCTTCCATAGCCTTGGGCAGCTCCACTCCTGTGGCTTTACAGGGTATAGCCACCCTCTCATATGGTTTCATGGACTGGTTTTGAGTGTCTGGTTTTTATGACTGTGTGGTGCAAGCTATCAGTGGATCCACCATTCTGGGGTCTGGAGAATGTTGGCCATCTTCTCACAGCTCCACTAAGCACTACCCAGTGGGGACTATGTATAGGCTCTGACCCCACACTTCCCTTCTGCACTGCCCTAGCAGAGATTCTCCATGAGACTTCTGCAGCAGACTTCTGCTTACACATCCAGGTGTTTCTACACATCCTCTGAAATCTAGGCAGAGGTCCCCAAACCTCAAATCTTGACTTATGTACACCTGCACCACAGGCCCAACACCATGTGTAAGCCTCAAGGGTTTGGGGCTTACATCCTCTGAAGCAATGGCCTGAGGTCTACACTGGCCTCTTTTAGCCACAGCTGGAATGCAGGGCACAAAGTCCCAAGATGGCACAAAGCAGCAAGGCTCTGGGCCCAATACACAAAACCATTTTTTTTTCTCCTAGGTCTCCAAGTCTGTGATGGGAGGGCCTGCCATGAAGACCTATGACATGCCCCAGACACTTTTTCCCCCATTGTCTTGGAGATTAACATTTTGTTTCTGACTACTTATGCAAATTTCTGCAGCCAGCTTGAATTTCTCAGAAGGTGGGTTTTTCTTTTTTATTATATCGCCAGGCTGCAAATTTTCCAAACGTTTATGCTCTGCTTCCTTTTAAACATAATTTCCAATTCCTAAGCATATCTTTCTGAATACCTAAAACTGAATGCTCTTAACAGCACCTAAGTCACCTCTTAAATGCTTTGATGCTTAGAAATTTCTTCTGACAGATGTCTTAAATTATCTCCCTCAAGTTCACATTTCCATAAATCTCTAGGGCAAGGGCAAAATGCCACAGGTCTCTTTAATAAAACATGCAAGAGTTACCTTTACTCCATTTCACAACAAGTTCCTCATCTCCATTGGAGACCACCTCAGCCTGAATTTTATTGTCCACATCACTATCAGCATTTTGGTCAAATCATTCAGCGAGTCTCTAGGAAGTTTCAAACTTTCCCACATCTTCCTGTCTTCTTCTGAGCCCTCCAGAATGTTCCCATCTCTGCCCATTAGCCAGTTAAAAAGTCACTTCCACATTTTTGGGTATCCTTACAGCAGCATTCCACTCTACGGATACTAACTTACTGTATTAGTCTGTTCTGACGCTGCTGACAACATACCTGAGACTGGATAATTAATGTAGGAAAGAGGTTTAATGGACTCAAAGTTCCACATGGCTGGGGAGGTCTCACAATCATGGCAGAAGGCAAAGGAGAAACAAAGGCACATCTTACACAGTAGCAGGCAAGAGCTTGTGCAAGGAAACTCATATTTATAAAATCATCAGATCTCATGAGACTTATTCACTACCATGAGAACAGAATGGGAGAACTGCCCCTATGATTCAATTATCTCCACCTGACCCCAACCTTGATATGTAGGGATTACTATGATTCAGCGTGAGATTTGAGTGGGGACACAGCCAAACTGTACCAGTGAGAAAACAAACTTACTGACTTTCTTATTGACATAGGTGCTATGTATTCTGTAATGAATGCCTGTCTATACCCTGATTTGATAAAGAGGATAATGGATACAAGAATGCCAGGGAAAACTGTGACTTACTTTTTCCTACAATCTTTAGATTGTCATTTTGGAGAACACAATTGATGAAAAAAACTGATAAGGTAAAACTTGTCCTAAAAAAAAAAGCATTGCCAAAATATGTCAATAAACTAATTTGACTTGGGATAGGTGTTTCCAGTTGCTTTGCTGTGGATTAGAATCGCTCCCCAAAATAGGCTCAAATTGAGTTCCTTTGAAATATTATGTGATAGGTCATTCCAGATTTCTACCCTGGTGAGAAAACCAACTGATGTGTTAAGAACATTAACAATTGCCAAATATGTTAAGACACAGGGCACTATAGTAACTTCTGTCCATGTTTGTTTCTTGCAAGACCACTCATCCCATAGCCCTACATCTGTTTTGACTGGGAAATTGAGTCTTCCTAAACATATAGAGAAAAACAAGAATCTGGCATCCAGTTGGTGTTCAAGTTCTTGATTTCATTCCATAGTTGCCCTCTATTGACCTTTTGCAGCAGGAAGTAGCCAGATGAAAGGCAACATCCCATTTCCAGGGTACCACAAGATAGTGGAATGAGCCTTTGGCCAGTGGGGAGTTGTAACAGTGAACTTGCAAAGGAACTAACATAACTAACTTCATTTTTGTTTAAGGTCCTTTGCCCATTCTTGCACATAAGCTAGTATAAATTTAGAATACTGAGACAGCAGTCATGTCATTTCTGAAATGAACTCTGGGATTAAAGAGAAAGTATGTAAGCAACTCACTATTTTTTTCTTAATATTTACAGAATTGTGACCTGACCAAGGACAAAGAAGTTCCTAATCTCAGATCCTCACATGTACTCAGATGTGTGTGGTCATTGATTACCTCTTGATCACAACCTCTTTTTCTACTCCCTCCCCTTAACAAAAGATGAGTCTGAAATATGTACTAACTTAAGAAGCTATGTTAGGACACTAATACACCATTTTCATGGCTTGCTGAATAAACCTGTTTCTCCTTCCATCAACTCTCATCTCTTGTGTTTGGCTTTCAAGTTATGAGCAGCCAAACCTGGGTGAGGTTGCACTGAGATGCTCCTTTGAATATCTTCAGAAACACTGAGATGACTGCTTGAACCGACAATAGGGTGAGAAGGGATGGAATGTTCAGGGAGAGAAAGGAGCAAGTTAAAATTTCCTGAGACACGAAGGTGCTTGTTATGCTTGAAAACCAGAGAGAAGGCATTGTGGCACACGCTCACAATTTAGAATTCAATTCTAAGACCAGTAGGATGCCAGCCACTACTGATGGGTGTTAAGTATGTGACATAGCCTTAAATCACCTCCCTGTCCTGTCTTTATCCTGTAAAAGCTCTTGAATTGTCAATGATCCCTTTCTAAATGTAGTATTCCAAATCTTAGTGCAGTACTGCCAGGTTTTTTCTGGGCATAGCAACACTGAATGTGATTCTCACCGTCTTACATTTACAATGTTGAAATTGTGAGACAAGTCTTTTCCTATTAATTTTTTTCTAGTTTGCCATAGTAGATACTTGAGATAATTTTGGATTCTGATTATTTTATGTTTTGAAACTCAGTTAGTTTCTCTCATCCGCTTCTTACTACCTGCTGATGTTTCCCATTGACATTTTAAATCACTGATTACAAAAAAAAGTTGAATGAGATGTTTTTAAAGACAAGCTCTAGAGATATTGCTTTAAAGTATCCAGTGTACTAACGTTGATCACCAATTCAATAATTTTTTGGCAAAGCCATTCAAAAAGTTGTACAGTCATCAATTTATATTACAACAAAGTCACTTCTCTTCACTTCTTTCTTATTTTTTTCTTTTTTGAAGAATAAAAGAGAGAAAGAAAGAGAGAGGGCGGAAGTTTTTTTTTTTTAAGAGAAAGAAAGAAGTAGAATAAAAGAGAAAAAAGAAAGAGAAAGAGGGAGAGAGAACAAGAATCTTGCTCTATTGCTCAGGATTTCATTTAAATCTATGAAATGCTTATGCAATTACTAAAAAGTGATTTATTTCCTATTATGTGATCACTTTTAGGATAGGTATGATATAATATTGAAAAAACTATATGTTTTGTGGATATGGGGTGGTAGGTTCTGTAAATATTTATTAAATTTGCTTGTTCCAGGTCTGAGTTCAAATCCGGTTTTTATTGTTTGTTTGTTTTTTTGCTCTCCATTAGGTTAGTAGATCTACCTCCATTCCTTTATGTTAAGTCTTTGTGTGTCCTTGCCTATAAGAAAGGTCTGAATACAGCGTACCAATGGGTTTTAACTTTTTATTCAGTTTGTCTAACTGTATCTTTTGATTGGGGCATTTAATCCCTTTAAGTTTAGGCTTAATATTGATATATGTGAATTTAATATTGTTATTTAAGGCTAACTAGCTGTTTGCCCGTTAGTTGATGTAAATTCTTCATTGTTGT